>JAFEMH010005807.1:0-148452 GCA_022495995.1 Adenophora triphylla var. japonica
GGTCCTCTGTCTCAGCGTGATCTAAAACAATAAAGGGAGAAGGGGTGAGATAAAATCTCAGCAAGCTATTATGTATGCAATAATATGCCATACAATATACAACACATAAACAGGTTGCTCATGTTGGAAAACAGTAAACATATTACGTTACCTTTTCCTTCTGACCAATAAGTCATACAATATGCAACACATAATCAGGTTGCCAATTATCAAATATGCAACACATAAGCAGGTTGCCAAGATCACCTTGGGAAACAGTAAACACATTATGATACCTTTCCCATCTAAATCACATACAGTATAACGGTGGGAGTAATACTCCTCTCATGAACTGCTGGTGCACCTTCACGGCTTATACGATCTCTCTCGGAGATCCATATAAGTTATAAGCTATCTTATAGCATGACTGCACATATCCATAGAAGTTGCGCACCCCCAGATCGTGGTCACAGAAGAGGGAGAGGTCACAGGTATAAGCAAATCTAAACACCTTGTGAGATATCTTCCCACAAGTGATAGTATCCCATATACCCCCAAAAGATCAGCTGATATCACCATGTTCAAGCACATAACATATACTTGATAATAAGTCCACCCTATGGGACACAAATGTATATAACATGGAACTATAATTCATGTTAATCCAATCACAATAGTGTACATACATTTCAACACTATTGAATAATAACACAATCCAAGGACATGGTATTAAAAACTCATGCTCAACCAAAGAAACAGTGTAACACGTATTAAATACTATGTGCATAACAACTATAAACAGGTAAGCACTTATGGCACAAAGTATATCACATAAGTCTTACATATTCCTTACATACTATGGAAACCAGTAACAGGGTGTTCAAACTCCTGCCTAACGAACGTAGTAGTGCAACTTCTATTTAAGGCACTATATAAACAATAACCCTACACATGTCACCACGTAGGGGTACAATAACGTATAAGCAGCCCTACGCAATCACAATACAACATTAAACTACTTCTCTTTTGGTTCCAAGTTCAAATACCAAGTTTTATAACATTTGGTTCAAGTGTCATAAATTGCCTTTCAAGCATTTTCACGACCTTATTTAAAGCTCTTACCAATATCTTTTTAGCCTATTCCAAGTTCCACATTGTAGTACTAAACTTGTACTAAATGCCTAGTTAAAGAGTGATTAAATCTATACTCATTAGACTAGGTTAAAAGCTTGCAAAGTTGCTATCTCAACCCAGTTCTGGGAATGACTCGTTATGTTGGGAACGAGTCATTCCCAACACCTGTACGACTGTTCCAAATGCCACGACTCGTGACCATTTTAGTCACTTGATGTCGCACAACTGCCCAGAGCTTGGTCACGACTCGTGCTCATGGGCACGAGTCGTGCCCAACACCAGAAACTACGATTCTGAAGTTGTTCCAACATCAGCAACAGCCACAAACTCCAACCCTTGTTCTCAGCTACCCCAAGTCATCTTACAACAATATTCAAACCTATTTTAGCCCCTAATATAACAGCCACAAACTGCAACCCTTGTTCTCAGTTACCCCAAGTCATCTTACAACAATATTCAGACCTATTTTAGCCCCATAATATGCTCTCTTTATACCTCATAACATCTAAATAACAACCTTACAATTCAACCAAGCCTTCTTGATCAATCATCAACCTATAATATAACCCCTCTCAGCCCAATCCTATTCAGTCCATGATTTCAACAATTTCAAGCCATGAACTTACCAAACTTCATTAGAAATACATCACATACTCAGTATAACATCTTTAAACCAAGCATGAACAATTATAGCAAAGAACCATAACAACTTACCTCAATGAAAAGGAGATATAATCGAATAAACTTGCTCTAAACACCCTCCTTAGAAAGAATTCAAAGTTGAAAACAACAAACAAACAACTTAAGAATTTTTGGGATTTTTGAAGGTTAACTAGGGTTTAAGAACACTTCTTGGCTAGAGAAAATAATGAGAAAGCTGAGGAAGTAATGAAGCTTCGTGAAGAAGCTTTTAAAAGATTTATTTAAGACATTTTACCCCCAAGCTCCTCCAAGTTTGAAAACCTACAACACACTTCCTTGAACTTAGAATTACAACTAAGCTCCTCATACTTTTTATAACACTTTCAAATCAAAATTCCAAGTGTTAACAATTAACTACACAACTTTCCTTTATTTAGACATTATATGATTAAATCAAGTTATAACATCTAAATCACTTTAACAACATCTAACATCACATAGTTCATCAACAATGTCAAAATGAACACTTAATCATTTCAAATGACACAAAGCAAGGATGATATGCAATGCAATCCAACCCCACGTGCTTCACGTGTGACCAAAATGTGCCTAGGTTGAGGGTCGTGACACAAACACTATTCCCCAGCGGAAGATAGACATGAACCAACATTGGTAAGGCCTCCTTCCAACATTATTTCAATTAATTTCGATACATAGCATACAGTGTAGACATCATATTCAGCATGCATTTTAAAAAAAAAAACACATACACACACACATAACTTTTAAAAAAAGAGGGGTATCGAAAGACTCGTGATACAAGGCGACTCGGGAGAGCTCTACTATTCTCTTCCCGAGGCATAACCTGACCTCCAAACTCAAAAATCTCATCACATAACAACCTTTTTAAACAAAGTCTTTTCTCAATGTTTTGGGATAAATCAAAATGGCATGGCGACTCCTCCAAACAAATGCAGCGACACCTCTCGACATTGCAAAGCGAGATGCACGGCCCGCACACGCGGATTCGGGTAATTTCAGTGATATAGGAGGTTCCCCTTTTGCGGGCCGCTGCTTTGGTTCTTGCGAGCTTCTTGTCTTCTCTGACATCATCAGATGTAGGCACATAACCGAGCCCCTGGACTGTATTGTGGTCCTTAGCTTCGATGACTTGGTGTTGGCCTTGTAACCTTTTGTCGAGCCCCAGTCCTAGGATGAAGTTCATGAGCTTGATCATCTTCATGGCAGGAGGGATCTTATCCCAGAATAACGGAAGGTTTATGCTGCATATTTGGATCTTGGAAGTTTCCATTATAAATCCAGTTAATGCCATATCGTCGTCATGCTTGATTTCTAACACTGGAATGCCTTTGGTACAGGTCCCTTCGGTGGTGACGCTATCCCCGTAGACAGTTGTCAGTTCATTTCCTTGCATGAATTTGATACATTGGTGAAGGGTGGAGGCTATGGCATTCATGTGGTGGAGCCATGGGTGTCCCAGCAGAGTTGTAAATTCGAACGAAATGTCCATCACTTGGAATTTCACCGGCACCATTTGAGCTTTGAACCATAGTTCCGGAGTCACAGTCCCCAGGATAGGACGAGACGTGTTGCCATAGGCTTTGATGGTTCGGGAAGATGGGGTCATATGGCCTTCATCAATGCGTAAGGCTCGCATCATGCTGAGGGGAAGGACATTGACGACCGATTCGTTGTCTACCAGGACTCAAGGAAGGGAGACAGTGTTGAGCCGAATGGTGATGTGCAAGGCCTCGTTATGTTCCGTAACCCCTCTTGGCAAATCTTCATCATAAAACGTGAGCATGTTGCCATATAGTCTGGGATCATAGATCTGATCTTTTTCAGGGGAAGGGGATTTATCGAGCCATCCATTTCCCGTCTTTCTCTTGAGAGGCAGAGGTTTTGGGGGTGCCTCAGGATTGCATTGAGGTTGCTTGTGGCGGTGGCCTCCTTTTGTTAGCACGTTGATTGAGTGCAAGTACCCGATTTGTTTTATCTTTCCTTTGTCGGCTCATGTTCTGAAGTTTGAACTTAGGCTGATCCTTCTGGGGATTATGCTTCTTGCTAGTAGTCAGATTGTCTGGATTTAAGGTTTTCTTGTGTCTTGAGGCCTGAAATTCGATATCAGCAGGATATCTTGGCTTTCCCTCCTGTGAGTACGCCAATCCAATTCGCGACCCTTTTAAGTGCATTTTAATGTGATAAAATTGCACTAGGGGCATTTTGGTATTCCCGGTCCGTTCCAAGACTTTCGGAAGTTTTTATAAGTTTCTCACTAAGAAAGGACCTAGAAGGAATTATTGGTTTTGGATCTTTAAAGAATTAGCCCTGAATGTTTCAGAACCAGTTGCTGGCGCCAGAAACGGTTATTGACACGTTATGTCACGCAACAACTTGAGGCATGGAAAAGCGGAGCGGGAGGTCGTGCGACCAAATAAAGCAATTTCCAAATCAGCGTTTAAATACCAAATATCCTCATTTGTAAAGGGGGCTCATTTCTCACACACAGAAAACACACACAGACATACTCTCTCTCTCTCTCACTACTCTCTCTCTACCCGCAACCCTTCTCTCTCTATACGGTTTCCCTCATCTTCCTCACGAATCCCCCATACAATCACCATTAGCCGGTGACCCACACACCCCTCAATCTCCATCACCGGTGTCTCCCTCGCCCTTTAATCGCCTCCTCAACGCTCTCTGTTTCTCTACATCAACAACCCGTTCCTCACCCTTTCTCTCTCTATACGAAAACTCTCCCTCTCTCTCTCTCTATACGCAAACCAGCCTTCACCCATCTCTCCGGCCAAGCTTCCCAACCGCCTCCCTCACCAAACAATCTCCGGTCAAAACCCATCACTCAATCCCCTCTCTCAAAAACCTAATCGCCGGCAACCAACACCGATCCCCTGTTCCAACCCCTAAGCCGTTAACCACCACCACTCCACCATCTTCTCCGGCTAAATCGAAACCCAATCTGACCTCAATCTCCCTCACCGTGTTCTACTCTATCCCGAAACCGATGCCGTCCTCTGTTGTTCCAGGTTCCAAGTCCGTTCAATGCTTCACAGCCATTCCAATCTGAGTTTGGAGTTATTCCGGAGCTGATTGAAGAATTCTATACCTAACGTGGTATTGAATTTGAGGACACTATGAGGGTAACGAATCCTAATCTTCTCTCTCTCTGTTTTCTGTGTAGTGCAATTGCCATGGTGTAGAACTGGGCATTTTGGTTTTGTTACGATATCAATTAGCGTGTAGTATGCTATAGTTTATTTGGATGTTTTGATTAGTGAAGTTATCATGGTGATGTTCATGTGATTGTGTGCGTAGTGCAAATTGCCGTGATTATAATACTCGTGGTGTAGAATCTGGGTGTTTGGCTTTGTTACAATTTTAATCAGCATGTAGTGTTCTTTGTTTCATTTGGATGTTCTGATAGTTGAAGTTATCGTGGTGATGGTTTTTTGTTCTGTTCACGTGATTATATGAGTTGGGCATGATGATGGTATTTGTTCTGGTCATGTGATTATGTGCGTTGTGCACGAATTATGCTAAGGTGAGCGTGGATCATCTCATATCCACGTTCATCTAAGCTTGGATCTCTTTGAGGTCGTTGGGACTTGTTTCATACTTGTATTGTAGTGATTATATGTGCTCATGATTGATGTCGTGCGTTGGGCATGAACTGCTAAGGTGAGTGTGGATTATTCCATAACCACACTCATCTGCAAATTGGTTTTCTCTGAGGTCGTTGGGATCTGATTTCTATTTTTTGTTAATCTCGGATTGTCGTTTATTGTTCTGTAATCAAAGCATTTGTAAAACCTCTGCAGATGGCGGAGTATGTCCCGCGACACAACTGGCCATTCATGGTCCTGCGTCATGCGATATACTTGGCCTATCTGCGGCTGGTTATTTTTCAGTTGTAAGTTGTTTCATTCTTATGTAATCAGGTGGTGGTCTCCTTAATTAAATGACTCACAAGTTGTAATCCTTTTGTTGAGCAATAAAACAAAGCATTAAAATGCATTTTATACATATTTTGTCACATACTTTGCACACACTTTTGAATGAATCGAATGTTGAACATAGAAAGACTCGTCTACGGACGAGGCGTGTTGGGTGAACTCTCGGTTCTTCCCAACACGTAACCTGACCCCCGAACCCAGTTTCTCAGTAAAAGGTTTTCAATGTTTCCTCTAAAACGGCGTGGCGACTCCTTTATATTTTTTCGGCGAGCGCACATTCAGTGGCGACTCCACTGGGGACTTGAAACTTGGTTTTCAAAAGTGGGTCAAACTTTCGTGCTTGTTCAACATTCATTCCATTCATTTGTGTGTGCTTTGATTGTGTGACATTTTATGTGCTTAAATGCATCTTATGTGCTTTATTTTATTCCGTTCCCTCCTTGTGTCCCATCTTTGTTGTATGTGTTGTTGTTGCTTGGGGCTGAGATTTTATGTTGTGCTGGTGCTGGGGCTGAGGTATTGCATTGCGCTTGGAGGCTGGGGCTGGTTATGATGCTTTTGTTCAGGGTTCTGGCAATGTGACTCCTTCTGTCACGCGACAAAGCGTGCCTTTGATATCCTGTGTAGCGCGATAGAAGGTGCCACTCTGCAGGATTTGATTTCATTGATACAGGTTGTGGTTGTGGGGCTGCCCCATGATCAGATTATTGATTGATCCTTGATTATTGTACTCTGTGGGAGTGTGTGTGTGTGAGTTATTTTCATTTCTTCCCTTTTTCAAATAAAAAAAAATAAAAAATAAAAAAAAAATCCTTTTTCGCAAATAAAAGAATATAGTCATCCGCACACTACATCACATAGTTTTAGAACCCTCGGGTGCGATTGACGGCATCGCGGACGGTGATAATATTCGCCTACGCTTGAGCGCCTAATGTCAAACCCATCCCCCTAGTGCGTTTAGGTGGCACCACACTTAAACCTTATCCACCGTTGGTTTTTGATACAACGTTTTAACTACACAATGAGTTGTTTTTGAAATTTCCAATAAGTCTTTCTACCTTCCTCAAAACCCCGCACCTTGTGGGCATGTTGCCAACGCAACATGGTTTCACGTGAGGACATGTCACTCCCTTGGCGTGTCCTAAACGAGAGATCATGTCGCATTGTCACCATGCACCGACGAGAGGTCATGCCGGATTTTTCTTGGAAATTCCCCAAGAATACCCGTTATGCTGCCCAAATTTCCCTAGAAATTGGGGCTACTCGTCCGTCCCATTTCGTGTTAGGTTTTGTTTAGGTATCATCACTTATTATTAATTTCAAATGCAAAACATTTAGTGTAGTGTGAATGTTGCGTCCCTAGGCTTCCCCAAGGTATAGTTTGCGTAAATAAAGGATTAGCCTTTCCCAACCGTTCTTAGGATTTAAGCCACCGATTTCTACTTGAAGATTAATAAGTGTGCATGAGTCAATCTCTTCCCGTACTCTTCCCTCTCCCATACCTCCTCAAGATTCTCTACCCTCCGTCTATACACGCTCTTACCTCTTCACCTCTGCAAGGCTACGGCAAGTTGGATGTGTGCTCTCGTTCCCGGCGCTCATTGGTCCACATTCCCGAGGCAGAAGCAGTTCAAGTGCCCAAGCAGTAGTCCATCTGATTCGGAATCCAAAATGCTCGGTGCAGAGAAGATTATGGCCCACCAATCTGGAAGTTCATATCCCATGGGTCGGCAGAGTGCAAATGGTGCGTCCATCGAAAAGTTACGGGCTACCCTCGAAGCTGTTTTTCCTCGCAAGCGGGAGGCCCGGTTACTTGCTCAGATTACGAAAGCTAAGGAGGACAACTTATGAATGACAGAAAGATTGAGAAGGGTCCTCGCCCCATCGATGGCAATGATGCTCTTCCTCCCGTCCGAAGTTGATGCAGTCAATCAGTCCTCGTAGGGTCTAGAATGTCCTTTTCGGACATGAGTCTGTTGAGTCCAAGTTGGACCAGTTTTTTGCTTTGCAATAATAAAAATCTTTGATTCTCTTCTTGCTAGACTCGAGACATTACTAGAACACCTGCGTTACACTCGATTGAAATGGTCTTATTCCAAATGATCACTTGTGCTGCTCACCGACTAATGCTTTGAAATGACTAATGTTTAAATTGATCAGAGTGAGAAAATCGACTGATATCCCCATCTTGCGTCCCATATGCTCACATCTCTTTCATAATCTCGTTGTTCGATGAATTTGCATGGATCTTCCTCAAAGTAAGCTTAAGCAAGCAAACGAAGACTCAATCTCATTCGGATCATCCGGTAGGGACTGCGGTTGAAACCTTTCACCCATAGAAAGCCACCACCTCACCCTCACCTAAATAATATCCCTTCAGTTCAAGATCGGTACGTTTTGAAACCCGTCTAACCATCTCGATAAGAAGAGGGACTATCCTTAAGACTCCCGTGATTTAAAAGAAGATTGACCATCTCCAAGTTCAAAGAACGGCGGAAAACAATGATTCATCCTGGGGACCAGCTGAAATTCTCTCAAAAAAAAAAGATAAAAAAAGAGAGACAAAAAAAAAAAAAGAAAAAAAGAAAAGAAAGAGAGCCTAGTCCCCAGTGATCCTCTCAAAAGCAAAAGTCAAAGGACTCGGTTGTTACTCAAGAGGAGTCTCAGAATGAATAAAGAGACAGTATGGATGTCCCCTCACCATTACCTCTAACCGATCCCAAGCCGTCCTCTCGATTTTAGAGGATATTCCCTTTACCATTACCCTTTCCTTTGCCTCTAGCCAAAGCCAAGATTAACCTCTCATTCTTAGAGGCATTGAAGATGCAATCACAAGATATCCTCACCTTAGAAATCCCAAACACATCCCTGCAAGCCAACCTCTCATCTTTAGAGGTTCAGCCAGCAAAAGGCTTAGCCGACCTCTCGTTTTAAGAGGTCATGAATTTCCAAATTACCCGAAGACCGATCGAAATCCCGAAGCCAAGTCGCAGTTCCTACCGGATAGCAGTTTCTTTCCAATATCGTCGAGATCTAAAAATAGATTATTGCTTAGAGTGGAGCCAAATCCATCCCAGCTCAAAGGACTGTCAAGCAAAGATTGTGCAATTTCCCTCCGTTCATTCAACGTTGCATGTGAGCATATTTCATTTCTCCTTCGCAAACACTTGCCGTGGACGTCCCACTGGGGCTTCACGTCCGTGTCTCCCATCGACACTCCAAGAGGACATGTTCTTTCAATTCTCAAAATCCTCAAAGGTCCTCCAGAATCTCGAATTCCAACGTCTATTCTCTTCATTCGGGATAAGCCCGAACTACGGCGACCTGAGCTCCTCCCAAGGAGGGGAACGTAGGCAACCATAACTGGTCCGGTCAAAATCACAAACATATCTCAGAAAATCCGATCTCCTCAAGGACCATGCCCATACACTTTCCACCCTTCGGAGCTTGATTCTCGATATCAGTTGATTTTCTCCTCGGGATTAATTGAAATATTTGTTCATATCAGCTTTGGCGATTGACTAACCCGAACATCAATAAAGGGTTTTAAGCAGCTTTGTGATCATCACGAATAAGACAGGTTTTCAAGTGTCTCGACAAATCTTCTCTTTCTACATAATAGGAAGATAGAGCTAAACACCGTTTCGGTCAGCAGGGGCTTCCATACACTTCTCCACACCTTGTAATGCTTATACTCTCCTAAAAGAGTTAGACCAAAAAGCGAGAGTGTCATACAGAAGCTCGGGATTCATTCCCACACTTGAAAAATACGCCCCTGCACGTAAACATTTCCGAGTCTTGTCCAGTGACTGATTGACTACGATTTGAAATGATGGGTTGCCTCCTCGGCCACAAGATGACTCTGCCTGCGATGAAGCTACATGGAATGTCCTCAAGCTAGGGCTTTGGTTAAGGTATCCCTTCGGCTCTCCTTACCAGATTCCCTCCAAGATTGCTTTGCACTGTCAACTGGGGCTGCGCAAGTCGGGATCATTCTCTGCGCCCTCTGCTGCTTACTGTCTCAGATGCGCAATACACTCTGTTCTCACTAGCAATGGACCTGCTGCAATCTGTACTCTAGAGAGCGCCCCCGACTTGCCTAGCTGCGCCATGTCAGTTCTCCACCTCGTGGGAGAGGGTCCACCCCATTATAAACACTTTTGTTCTATATATAACCCCTCATAGAGCAACTAATACAGACATATCTGCTCGTCAAGCCGTGCCAAATCCCTACTTCCTATTCTCCCCAGCTGAGATGGACTTGTGCAACAAAAGATTAATAATGCATAAGCAAAGAGTCAAATAATTTCTAGGTGCCTAGAGTATTGTGTTTCCCCCCGCAGGGTACAATAATCAAAGTGATCATAATCTGATTATGGGAGTTGTTCCTCAATCACAATCTAGACAAGGATTCCAAATCCTGCAGGTGGCCTACCCCGCCTTTGTCATCGTCATCAGCATTGTCGAAAAGAGCCTCAGCTGCCCAGTCTCCAAGCATTGCTCGTCAAAAGGAGTTTCAGATGCCCATTAGCTTCAGCAAATTGCCCGTGTTGGACGAAAGGTGTATCAAAATTCCTATGTTGGACAGAAGCTTATTCTCAGATTCCCGTGTCGGACGGGAGGTGCATTTTAAATTGCCCATGTTGGACGGAAGGTGTATCAAAATTCTTGTGTTGGACGGAAGCTTATTCTCAGATTCCCGTGTCGGACGGGAGGTGCATTTTAAATTTCCCGTGTTGGATGGAGGATTATCATCAATATCCAGTGTTGGACGGAAGGATTATCATCTCCCGTGTTGGACGGAAGGATTATCATCTCCCGTGTTGGACGAAAAGATTATCGTCTCCCGTGTTGGACGGAAGGATTATCGTTTCTCGTGTTAGACGGAAAGATTATCAAATGTCCCGTGTTGGACGGAGGGTTCTTATCAAATTGCCCGTGTCGAATGGAGGTTCTTTATCAAATCTGTGTTGGACAGCAATTCATCAAATCCGTGTTGGACGGAAGTTTTATCATCATCTCCCGTGTTGGACGGAGAGTTCTCATCAAGTTGTCCGTGTTGGACGGAAGTTTTATCATCATTTCCCGTGTCGAATGGAGATTCTTCATCAATATTCCGTGTTGGATGGAAGGTTTATCAGTTCCCGTGTCGGACGGAGATTCTTCATCAATATTCCGTATCGGACGGAAGGTTCATCAGTTCCCGTGTCGGACGGAGATTCTTCATCAATATCCCATGTCGGACGGAAGGCTCATCAATATCCCGTGTCGAACGGAGGTTCATCATCAATTGCCCGTGTCGGACGGAGGATTATCATCATTTCCCATGTTGGACAAAGAATCATTATCAGAAGTTCGTGTTGGGCGGCAAGTCATCAAAAACCCGTGTTGGACGGAGAGTATTCCTCAGAGTGCCCATGTTGGACGGTGAATCACCATCAAATCCCGTGTTGGACGGAGGTTCCTTATCAAGCGCCCGTGTTGGACGGAAGATCACCAATTCTCATGTTGGACAGAGGCTTACCATTAACTCCCGTGTTGGACGGAAGATCATCATCAAAGGCCCGTGTTGGACGGAAGTCTCCCCATCAATATCCCGTGTTGGACGGAAGTCTCACCATCAATATCCCGTGTTGGACGGAGGTTTCATCATAAATGTCCCGAAAGTTCATCATCAGTTCCCGTGTCGGACGGAAAAGCATTACCAAATGCCCGTGTTGGACGGAAGATTATCAAGAGCCCGTGTTGGACGGAGATTGATCATCAAACAAATGCCCTTGTCAGAAAGCAGTAACATCAGTTTCCCCGGCAGCTACAGGTAAGCACAGCAAAGGTATGAAAGCATATCTTTACCCTTTCTTGCTTCTTGTTAGTTTCGTTTCCGAACTACGATTTGTCTTGATTCCCTCCCCGGGATACGTAGGAATCCTTTCTCAAAAGGTCCAGCCATCCAATCTCATCAATCATTTTTCACCATCCGCCATATTCCCCGGCCGCTCATTGGGTTGGGTCCTTTTTATCGACAACCTCAATTCTTCCATAAGTGACGTTGCCGAGGGGCTCTGTGAGTACGCCAATCCAATTCGCGAACCTTTTAAGTGCATTTTAATGTGATAAAATTGCACTAGGGGCGTTTTGGTAAATTCCCGGTCCGTTTCGAGACTTTTGGAAGCTTTTTATAAGTTTCTCACTAAGAAAGGACCTAGAAGGAATTATTGGTTTTGGGCCTTTAAAGAATTAGCCCTGAATGTTTCAGAACCAGTTGCTGGCGGCAGAAACGGTTATTGACACGTTATGTCACGCGACAACTTGAGGCATGGAAAAGCGGAGTGGGAGGTCGTGCGACCAAATAAAGCAATTTCCAAATCAGCTTTTAAATACCAAATATCCTCATTTGTAAAGGGGCCTCATTTCTCACACACAGAAAACACACACAGACATACTCTCTCTCTCACTACTCACTCTCTACCCGCAGCCCTTCTCTCTCTATACGGTTTCCCTCATCTTCCTCACGAATCCCCCACACAATCACCATTAGCCGGTGACCCATACACCCCTCAATCTCCATCACCGGTGTCTCCCTCGCCCTCTAATCGCCTCCTCAACGCTCTTTGTTTCTCTACATCAACAACCCGTTCCTCACCCTTTCTCTCTCTATACGGAAACTCTCCCTCTCTCTCTATACGCAAACCAGCCTTCACCCGTCTCTCCGGCCAAGCTTCCCAACCGCCTCCCTCACCAAACAATCTCCGATCAAAACCCATCACTTAATCCCCTCTCTCAAAAACCCAATCGCCTGCAACCAACACCGATCCCCTGTTCCAACCCCTAAGCCGTTAACCACCACCAATCCACCATCTTCTCTGGCTAAATCGAAACCTAATCTGACCTCAATCTCCCTCACCGTGTTCTACTCTCTATCCCGAAACCGACGCCGTCCTCTGTTGTTCCTGGTTCCAAGTCCGTTCAACGCTTCACAGCCATTCCAATCTGAGTTTGGAGTTGTTCCGGAGCTGATTGAAGAATTCCATACCTAACGTGGTATTAAATTTGAGGACACTACGAGGGTAACGAATCCTAATCTTCTCTCTCTCTATTTTCTGTGTAGTGCAATTGCCATGGTGTAGAACTGGGCGTTTTGGTTTTGTTACGATATCAATTAGCGTGTAGTATGCTATAGTTTATTTGGATGTTTTTATTAGTGAAGTTATCATGGTGATGTTCATTTGATTGTGTGCGTAGTGCAAATTGCCGTGATTATAATACTCGTGGTGTAGAATCTGGGTGTTTGGCTTTGTTACAATTTTAATCAGCATGTAGTGTGCTCCGTTTCATTTGGATGTTCTGATAGTTGAAGTTATCGTGGTGATGGTTTTTTGTTCTGTTCACGTGATTATATGCGTTGGGCATGATGATGGTATTTGTTCTGGTCATGTGATTGTGTGCGTTGTGCACGAATTATGCTAAGGTGAGCGTGGATCGTCTCATATCCACGTTCATCTAAGCTTGGATCTCTTTGAGGTCGTTGGGACTTGTTTCATACTTGTATCGTAGTGATTATACGTGCTCGTGATAGATGTCGTGCGTTGGGCATGAACTGCTAAGGTGAGTGTGGATTATTCCATAACCACACTCATCTGCAAATTGGTTTTCTCTGAGGTCGTTGGGATCTGATTTCTATTTTTTGTTAATCTCGGATTGTCGTTTATTGTTCTGTAATCAAAGCATTTGTAAAACCTCTGCAGATGGCGGAGTATGTCCCGCGACACAACTGGCCATTCATGGTCCTGCGTCGTGCGATATACTTGGCCTATCTGCGGCTGGTTATTTTTCAGTTGTAAGTTGTTTCATTCTTATGTAATCAGGTGGTGGTCTCCTGAATTAAATGACTCACAAGTTGTAATCCTTTTGTTGAGCAATAAAACAAAGCATTAAAATGCATTTTATACATATTTTGTCACATACTTTGCACACACTTTTGAATGAATCGAATGTTGAACATAGAAAGACTCGTCTACGGACGAGGCATGTTGGGTGAACTCTCGGTTCTTCCCAACACGTAACCTGACCCCCGAACCCATTTTCTCAATAAAAGGTTTTCAATGTTTCCTCTAAAACGGCGTGGCGACTCCTTTATATTTTTTTCGGCGAGCGCACATTCACCTCCCCTGTAGATTCTGAAGCTGTACAGCTCGAAGAAAAAGAAGGCTTGCTAGAGTAGAGGACGTAGTAATCAAACTTTCTAGAGGGTTCTTCGAGTGTACCCACGCTAGTATCTCTGGCTTCAAATCTCTCCTTAAGTTTTTGCTGAGAGGAAGGTTTCTTCTTCTTTTGGGGGGAATCAACTTTTATCATGTCTTGGAACTTGTCATCAAGGCATTTTGAGTAGTCACATACGTTGTACCAGATGTGGACGTCCGGTGAGGGGTTGACTGAGAGAGGGATTGCATGTACGAAAACGTGATAGAATGTATCTGAATGTATCCTGGTGGCTGTTTGAGTAGGTGGGACGATATCACTTGGTTGTGGAAAAACTGTCCTTGCTGCTACTGCTGCCCAGAGGTGTCATGAGGATTCAAATTCTGATCTTGGATTTAAACTTTGGATCTTGGTCAAAGTCTTTCTTTCAAATTCTGACTTTCGAAGTTGCATCTGATAAGCCCCAATTCTGATTAAAACCACAATGCCGAAAAATACTTTTGACAAGCCCCAGAAATCGGAACTCAAAGTAGACCCTCAAGATGAAAAAAAACTCTCTTCGCGCGATAAAGCCCCAGTCTGAAGAAATAACTTGGTGAAGCCCCATTTTGGAGGAAGCGTCGGTCTTCTGTTAAGGTCCTGGAGTGAATCTAATGCAGCCCCAATCTGAGTTGACCCTTATGTGGCCAGACGAGGCACCCACCCTTGATTTTTTTTTTCGATTAGTCAACCAAAATATAAAATAAATGACTCGTAATGTACTTTTGCAAGGATGTATTTTATAGAAGTGGGAACGAATCCCGATTTTATGTTGATGCCTAGTTTAATGCAGGCACCAAAACTCGCTTTGGGTTTGACTCTTTTGAGAGAGTATGAGCGTAGAGAGGTTTGAAAAAGTGTATAAAAGCCCTTGCTGACTGAAAGATAGTGTTTAGCTCTATTTTTCCTATTATCGTAGAAAAAGAAGACTTGTCGAGACATTTGAAAACTTGTTTTATTCACAATGATCACAAGATTGCTTAAAATCCTTTGTTAATGTTTGGGTTACTCAATCGCTAATCTCGATATGAATAAACGTCTTAATTAATTATGAGGAGAAAGTCAACCAATGTTGCGGATCAAATTTGACTGTGTGTGAATGAAAGGTCTGTGTATACGGGAGGTCATTGATGAGACCGGGTTCATGGGATTTGTATGTGTTTATGACCGGACCATTTTCTGGTTGCCTACGTTCCCTTCAATGTAGGGAGCTCAAGTCGCCGTAGTTCTGGCTGAACTGTGTTTGGCTTTGGGAAAGGGTATGAACATGTGTGGTCCCTTTGGTGAAATGGCTCGGATAGGAAGGTTGGATGATGAGGCACGAGCCTTTAGGTGATTCCTTGACAATTCAATTTTGACGGCTACTTCCATGATTCCATTGCTTCTTGATCGTCATCTTTCATCATGGGAGAAAGAATTTGAATACAGCTTAAGGGTTTATGATATGCTTTTGCCTTTGCTTTAACTGCTTCCTTGTTATCGACAACTTCCATTCTTCGAGCTTTATTTTTGTCCATCTATCAAGCTTCTGATCGGCGGTGCTGGGTCCTTGGCCTCATATTTTATTTATTTTTTGAAGTTCCTGCTTGAACTTTTTTTTCTTTCTTTTTTTTTTCTTTGAAGCACATGAGGGCGAAGGTAAGCCCCTGCTTGAAATTTCTTGATGCACATGAGGGTGAAGGCAAGCCCCTAGGTTGTTGTCGACGTGGGGTCAATCTTTCAATGATGAGTGACCTTTTGTTGTTCCTTGATGTTGTCGCCGTCGTTGACTTGGCAAGGTGATGGTGGGGACATGATTTGGAAAGTGTATGGCTTGATGGAGGCCTTTGTGAGGTAAGGAAAGTGTATAGGGAGGGCATTAGTTGACTTTCTCACACCGATTAATCAGAACATTAATTATTTCGAGAGATTATTTGTTGAGCAATGCAAGTGATCATTTAGGATACAACCATTTCATTAAATGTAATGTAGGTATGCAAATAATGTATCAAGTCTAGCAGGAAAAGAAAAAGACCTTTTTATAGAAAATTAAGATTAACTATAATGTCCAAGAAGGACTTGATTGAACGCAGAAAGTACTAGAACCTACGAAGGTTGACCAAAAGACAGTTGACAAATCTTGAGGATAGGTAGCCCTTAATCTAGCTACTTTTTGTTGCTGAACTGCCAGGATGCTTAAGCTTTTCGTCTTCTATTAACTTCTGAATTTCATATCGCAGACCGAAGCAGCTATCAGTTATGTGCCCATGATACTGGTGGAAGGCGCAATACTTGTTCACGTTAATGTTGGTTGTGGGATTCTTTGGCTTGTAGTTCTCCACAGGTTTAAGTAGGCCTTCTTTGATCAGTCTCTCTAGCATTTTGCTTAGAGGCATGTCTAGCTTGTTAAAGCGAATGAAAGGTTGCTTCCTGGAAGAGTCGTTGTTTCATTTGGCTGTGTTCCCATTGTTCACCTCATTATTCCGGGGGAACGGATTTCCGTCTGTATTGGGGTCGCGGGGGCGCTTCAACTTTCCTTCTTCAATCAATCCTTGAATTGCTTTCCTCAAAACTGTGCAGTTGTCGGTTACATGACCGTGGTATTTGTGAAAAGCACACTGCTTGGTTACATCCCAGTTGGCATTGGGGAATTTGGGCTAGTAATTTTCCATAGGTTCGAGGAGACCTTGCTTCACTACACGATCAAATACCTCACTTAGGGGTATCCCAAAATTATGATAGTGTTGTTGTTGTCTCGCAGAACCACCGTTTCTTTGTAGTGCCCTATTCTGGGTATGATGGACTTCTTCGGCAACCTCCCTCCCTTTGTTTGGGGTAGATATTGGATTGGACGGGGCTGCCCTGTAGTGATAAGAAGAGGATGGACTCGAGGCCGGCTTTTCTTTTAAGTCTTTCTCGTATTGGGAACCCGCATTGACCACGGCACTGAGATCAGGATAGAAGTGATGGCTGACTGACGCTCTTACTGATGGCTTCAAACATTACTAGGAGATTCTCATTTGCTCATCCTCAGGCAGTGACTTCATGATATCGGCAAGCTTCTGGCTCTGTTCCTTGTAAAGTTCTCCCATAGTTTCGTCTGTCTTCTGTTCTGATAGCATAACCACATGCGGGTCGATAGAAACCTCTGAACTGCTAGAACCCGTAACTAAAGGTCCACTGACGGAGGGAACCATGACAACGGAGGGAACCATGACAGGGGGTTGATGGGATCGAATGGTAAATTCATCAGATCCAATAGGGATAAATGAGGGTGGGAAACCCGTGACAGTTGGGTGTTCCTTTAATAATCCGATGTCGTACTCAAGTGGGGGTTGGACAAACGGCTTTGAGGGAGCGGAGCATAAATTGGTGGGTAATGTGGAAATTGAGGGATTTGATGCCATGAAGCAGCTGAAGCAGATGCAGGATGTCCGAAGTAATGGGCCGGAAAAGTCATGGGGGTGAAGCCCGATGAATTCTGAGCATATTGATAGAAAGAAGTGAACCTGGGAGGATTTTAAAGGCTATTGGGATCTGTTTGAGAGGGTCCAGCGCTGCGCTGGTTGTATTGAGTGAAAGGGGTAGTACTGGCTTGGCCGTGTATGATAGGGGTGCCTTGAGAAGTGGCAATATGAAGCCTCGGTCGGCTATTTCCTTGGATCGAAGGATTTCCGTAGTTCAAAGGCGGAGGAACCTGGTTGAAGGTTTGGGGAGCTGATCGGGGAGGATCGTCATCCTTGATTAAGTCGAAAGTACCATCTGACCGGAGGATAGCTGTTATACCTCGCTCATTCAGAAGTTGTACCACAAAGTTCTGTTGATCTTCTTTCTGTTTCTTGTGAACCTCACAGCCCGGATGGCTTCTTCCAGTGTCATGTCGTTGACCGATGGCGGGGTTCCATTCCCGTCACGATTTCTCAGCGAGTCTGACATATCGGAAAATCTGACTATAGAAACTGAGGAAACTAAGGAACTATCTGACGCTTCCATAACTGTAACGCTGACGAGGCGCTGACCCGGGATTCTGAACCGCTCTTTGTTTGCTGCAGGGATCGAAAGGTAGGGCTTAGGTTTCGGAAGGGGTATTTGGCTCAAGGCTTTGGGCTTGTGCAACGTGCAGTTACCGCTTAAGTTTACTTAAAACGCGATTTCTCAGAGTCCTAAATGGTTGGAAAAGATTGATCTTCTTTTTCGCAACTACTCTAGGTCTTAAATCAGTGGATCCCGACACTACGTCTATAGACCCCTCGTCTTTCACCTGTAGATCCTTTTCTCGGGACGGGCAATCCCGAGCGAGGGTCCTATAGGGCAAGCGGATTCCACCGACTAAAGGAAAAAGTGAACTTAAGGCTAGCTGGTCATGTAAACTTTCAATGCATATGCCATACGGGTTATGGTCAAAGTCAACATCCTCGAGTTAAGGCAGAAATCGTGCCCAAATTTTGGCATGACCTCTCTTGACTCGCTTTCGCGAGGGGCCTTAGCTCTTTGGTATTGGCCAAGTTGTGACCGGTATGGTTCATACGTTGAAGGCTTGATGACACGGCGTCACATTGAACCTTCGGGTATATTTTTAACACGGTTCTGCGTCAAAGTCAAAGCCAAAAGCTATACACTTAGGCTTTTTGACACGAACTAAGCCAAAAAAAACAACCAAGGTCTTGGACGAAGTGTGACACGAAGAGTGCATGGTTACACGGGCTAGGATGGGTTGTTTGGGATGACCCCGTGCGCACGAGAGAGGCATAGGAAGGCCAAACAAGTTGCAGCTGAATGGTCACCCCGGGTTAAGGGTTGTAGTGTGTAGTGTACATGGTAACAATGCGCGTAGTGTGCGGTCACTAAATTCTTTTTGAGTAAAATAGAGATTTTCAGAATGTGTTTTAAAGAATTTATGAGTAGTTCAAAATATTGCACGGGAACCAATTATGAACAGATATGCACGAACATGTTATGATTTCAAAGGAATGAAAAGCAACACATTTTTTTAAAAAAGCAGTCCAATGTTTTGAAAATCAGAGCTGTTTGAAATTTCTTTTTTTTTTGAAAAGAAAAGCAAGTAACATGAAGCACGGAGAAAATACACACGCACAAGAAACGAGGAAGGGTAAACGAAAGTTTGACCCACAAAAATGCTTTTTAAAACGAAGGTAGTTTTGAAAAAACATGTTAAGTCCCCAGTGGAGTCGCCAATTGAAATTACCCGGATCGCGAGGGTGGCGAGCGGTTTTTGATTTCAAAAAAAAGAGGAGTCGCCACACCATTTTGATTATGAGCCAAAACTTTGAAAAATACTATTTGAAAGGGGATCGTTTTGATTAGGAGTCAAAACTTAGGAAAAGGCTGTTTGAAAAGGGAGGTCGTTTTGATTAGGAGCCAAAACTTAGGAAAAAGCTGTTTGAGCAGAGATTGTTAGGTTCGGAGGTCAGGTTACATTTCGGGAAGAGTAAAATTGAGATCACCCGAAATGCCTCGTATTGACGAGTCTTTCTACCTTTCTCGAAAATTGTGTGTGTGTGTGGTTGTGTGTTACTTGAAAATGGGTTTGAATGCAAACTTTGAATTTGACAAAGGAGTTTGAATGACAAACTTTTGATTGAACTGGAGTTTGAATGGGAGGTTTTAAAAATGAGTTGGGCATTATAATGTTACCCTTTTTGACAAAACGACAGTAAAGGAAAGACTTTGATTTTGAACCGGGCATTATAACGTTACCCTTTTTTGATAAAGATGATAGTAAAGAAAAGACGATCGACAAGTCAATTTCTTGACTCGGACGTTAAAGTAAATACGATCAACAAACCAAACGGTTTGGACGGTAAATGACAGTATTGAATTGACGGTATCAACGAACCAAATGGTTCGGATGGTAAAAGATGCGATCAACGAACCTAACGGTTCGGACTGTAAAGAGCGATATGTAAATGACAATATCAACGGATCAAACAATCCGGACGATAAATAACGATCAACGAACCAAACGGTTCAGACGATAGAAATGACGATCGACGAACCAAACGGTTTCAGACGGTAAAAGGCATAAATTATAAAAACGGGTCAAGATCTCCATTTTAACCCTAAATAACTTTTCTCGAAGGATAAAAGTGATAGAGAGAGGATCACTTCGAGACCCGTAGATAGTGTTTTGTCTACATTTTGAAGATTTTGATCGAATCAGAAATAGCGAATGACGCATAAAAACAGTTGAACATAAGATTGAGAATGAGAGTGTTACCAATGGCTCGGTGTTAGCTCTATCTTCCTAGGGTACGTGTTTGAAAGGTTTTTAAAGAGGAGATAAATTCTGCCCTCACGTAGGCAAAACCTCCCCCAGTTAACTCTCATTCGCACTCGAGTTTCCGTCAATTCGGCGACATTTCGGTAGCATTTCGGGAGGTATTTTGGGGCTGAGAAGGGCTGGGATGTCGAATGGGGACATGAGGTAAGAAATCTTGGTCATCAAAATGAAGGAGGAGGCTGCTATTTATAGCCAATTTCATGGTGTAAATCAGGTCGGCCGGCTAGTCACACACCTAGGGGTATTTTGGTCTTTTTTGGCTTTGGATTTGATTGATTTGGTTTGAGGCTTTGTGCATGTGCGACAAGTGTCTTCCTTAGTCATTAAGGAAGGGTATTTTGTCCGCTTGGCCGGGTTTTGACTATTTTTTAAATAAATGTCTTAATAAATGTCGAAACAGTCCCGGAAAGTCTCGAAAATTGCGTATTTCTGGAAAAGTGATATTTTCACGTATGCGAACGTGTGTTGAATGCACTTTGATTTTTTGAATGCTCGGGGCAGTCCTGGAAAGTCTCGTTAACTTGGAAAGTGTGAGTTAACGGATTTTAACGATCCGGATTTGGGTACTTACAGAAGTGTGACACAGTTATCATATAGTCTCTCAAGAAGGTCAAAGGGTCTTCAGTTGAAATACCTTGATAATTGGGTAACATTGTAAAATATTGACCATTGACCTAAAAATTCTTTGCGGCTTCGGACATCACTATGCAAGACACCGATGTTTCTACCTTAGGACGTAAGAAGTTCTGTATTGATTGAGTCGGTGGTACTGCCATATCGGCTTTTTCTTCCTCTACCCCGGTGGTACAGGGATCAAGTTCTAGGTCTATTTCGAGGGATTGCCCTTGTTTAATTCCAGTTTCTTAAGACGATGACCTAGTCTATCAAAATCGTCGTTCAATGGCTTCACGGTAGGAATCAAAGAACGTCAACCAAGCATGCAATAAGAAAATTAACTTGTTCAATCACAACAAGTCCCTGGCAACGGCGCCAAAAAAATTGATGGAGGATTTCTCCCTCTAATTATAATTTACCTAGCAAGTGCACTAGTTATCACTGTAGTAATATGCACACATGCAAGGGTCGAATCCACAGAGACTCGTGGATAAACAAGTATATTTTAATAGTGCAAGAAGTAACCAAAACAGGTTTTTTATTTGATTGATTGATTATTAAACTAAGAAAGCAAGAATTAAATAGCAAGAAAGAAATCAAGATAACAAGGATTCATGGATTGGGATTTATAACTATTATCACTTATGCTATTTCAAATCATATAAACGGAATCAATCTCATTCAAGGGGTTTTGTTCACAAAAGATTACGGTTGGAACGTTTGATGTGCGGATTGCAACCCTAATGATTTCTCTCTTTGTTAATATTTTTGGTAGGTTAATAAAAATATTCAAGAAATTCCATTTAAATCATAAGACCCTTAGAGGTCGTTTGGTTAGAAGGCTTAAGACGGGATAACATTCATCAGGATTAATAAGGTTTATTAAGAGGGTGTTTGGTTGTAAATTAGACATCCGAATAATTATGCCGATTTATTGGGATTAGGTCTTAATCACCTCACTAATTATACTGATCTCAGGGAAGTATTATTAATCCGTTCCATAATAATCCCCTCATTAATAATACTGTTAATCCTTATCCGACAACCAAACGTGCCCTTAGAACCTAAATTTATATGATTTTCACTAGATCCTCAAATAAATCATAAGAACATTAAAAACCTAGATTCAATTAACTTCCGCTGGGTTATCAATTAAATCAATTCATCTCAATAGTGGTCGATTTATAAACTATCCACGCTAGTTCAATGGTTTATACCCAAGTAATTCAAGAGATCAAAGAGTATATTAATTATACACTTGGTCTCAAGAATGATCTTTAAGAATATTGAGAAGAACAAGAATGAGAAGAAAGTGAGAAGAATTAAAATATTCATTCATCTCATATTTTATAAATGTTATAATCGTCAATTTATCATTATATTATTATAAATTAAAATCAAATCACCATCTACAAAAATAGATCTTAAATTTAAAACATGCTTAATTGATTATTCTTTTGTCCCAAATAAATGTCGCACCGACTTGTCAATAGTTTTGAAAAAATGTCTCCAACAACTAATATCATCAATAATAAAATATCCATTCATCTCATAATAAATGTCGTATTTTTCATTTTAGTGCATTTCAAAACAAGTGTCAAATTTCTAACTCACCCTTCTAAAAACTTAAAATAAATCTAAGCAAAACAGAAAATTAAGAAAAACAGAAAAATATTGTTCGTCATTACAACAACTAATATCATTTAAATCTTCTTTCTAATGAAGAGGTTATATTTTTAGTTAGAAAACATGAAAATTCTAAATACATAATAAAACATGTCAATATTGAGCTCCGTTTACAGAAAATTAAAAAAATAATTTTGATTTGAATGAATATTTTCTTTTATACAATATAACTTCAGTTTTATAGCCAAACAAAATTTATCAAAAAAAATTGAAACTAAATTTTCACCAATCAATAAAAATCAATAAAGAGCCTTCAAATTCCCACTTTAGTAGCTCTTATCAGGACCTGAAATCAATTAATCCAAAATTTGTTTATCCCCTCACGCGAGCCAATACAACGGTCACATATACCCATTTCTGAAACGAGTGGTTGAACAAATTTGATTCAAGATAGGTCCCACATACACCAATTAATCATGACCACCCACCTGTCAATTAATCCGGTTAATTATAGACCACTCTCTTGAGAGGCGGAGCAAATGTTGTTCTCGAGGGAATTTAAATCCCTATATTTATTAATGAACGAATATGCACACGGCCATGTGCTCATGCTCTCTCATCAAAGTACTACACTCTCCCCACTTTAACAAGTAAGCAAGACTCAAAATGTAGAGATAATTACAAAAAACAAAAAAAAAAACTTGTACAAGTTTTTCCATCATAATTTAAACCTTCAACATAAATAATTTGCATAGAAAACCTTCTACATAAAATTTGTATTGCAATATAAACCTTTTCCAGTTAGCTAGTAAAAAATAGTTTAGAAAAATGCATTTTAACCCCCTAAATTTTATTCAATTTCAAGTTTTCCTCTAAAGGTCAATTCTTAGTAGATTTTATTTATTTATTTGACTAATCAGAAAAGTTATTGCACCAGGTAATATGATTAATATTAAATAAAATGTGTGTTACTCTTAACATCTTAACATCAAATGATAAAATGAGTTACACATTTTATTTAAGCTAATATCATTTAATAACAATATTAAAATTAGTTTGTGAATAAATAAAAAACTAAAAAAAATTGGATTAAAAATAATGTTATTGAGAATTTTGTAATAAATTTTCACATTTGTTGGTCCCAAATGTGCAACAAGGGTATGAAAAACAGCTAGAGGGGGGTGAATAGCTGTATAAAATTTTCTAACCCTTTTAAAAATTCAACCTTGGCTTACTACGTTGAAAGTGTGGTCAAGTAAAAACCAACTATCAAGATAGTAAAATGCACAGCTCAAGTTTCTAAGAATAAAAGTATATTAGTGAAAGTGAGTGTGGTCGACCGCAAATGGGAAAGTGTGGTCGACCGCAAGGTTGAAAAATATGATAAGGCAGATTTCTACTATAAACACAATTCACAATATGGCTGGCTATCAATGAAGATCAAACACAAGAATCAATAAGAAAACTTAAGAATAAACAAAGTAAAGTGCAGAAAGTGTTGGACAAGGTATTTGGAGAGGTTCAATCGTAAATGATCTATGTCCTCTACCAAGATGATTAGTCTTGAATTTTCTAAGGGAGATAGTATATTTAGATATTTGATCTGCTATTACAATGATTACAAAGTTGAGAATCAATCTCAAATCCAACTATCTTTTCTATTAAGCTAATCATATACTATAACCAGTGTATCCCAATTAATTCAATCAACAAGATTGATTTCAAGGGGTGTGTGTGTGTGTTCAAGATTTAAGAGCTCTTTATAATAGAAGTATTAGAGTTTGATGAATCTTGTTGTGGTTACAAGGCTTGAGAGATTTCTGGGTAAGTAATATTTCTTGAAGGCTTGAAGATGAAGTGTTTAAAGATTTAAAGGATTCTGGAAATATGAGTATAAGCTTCAACACTTCTTGAGGATTTCAACAACAATATCTCTAGTTGTATTCATGGCTCAAACACAAGGACTATTTATAGCCTTGGTAATAAAGTAGCCGTTGGAATCCTTATTGGATAAGTATTAAGGACAATGTGTTATTGATGTCTGATTAGAGCACATTTATTTTTTTGTCTTCATGTTGCAGAGTTAGTGGAAAGGTGGTGTGTCCTTTGTACGAATGACAACAACTGTCACCTTTTTTGAAATTCTCTGAGAACTCTACAACTGTATAATTCTTTGATTTAACTCTGAAAGGTGGTGTGTCCTTTGTACGAACGACAACAACTGTCACCTTTTTTGAAATTCTCTGAGAGAACTCTGCAACTGTATAATTCTTTGAGTTAACTCTGAGTTGTGGTTAGAGTCAGTTATACCAATATCTAATCTTCAATCTTCAATTTGGCTAAATACTTGAGTAAGATGCGGTCAGCCATGTCATTGCGGTCGACCGCATGGAGTTGTTCAAAAGCTGAGGCTTGTCTTGAGCTGTGCGGTCAGCCGCGTGGTCGATCGCATGGTTCAGATCTTCAGTTCTTCTTGAGTTAATATACTTATAAATTCTATTATTCTAAAGCATAAGTAACTATTTTATAAGAATGGAATTAACTAAAATTTTGAATTATAAAACTTCATACATATGATCCTAAAGTCCATGTAAAATAAAATATGTGATGGTATCAATCAAATCAAGTAATAGGAGGGATTTATAATATCATACCCAATAATCTCCCCCTATCTGATTGAGACCATTACTTAATATAATAAAGGCTAATTCATTGTAATTGGTAAAAACATGTCCAAAAGTTTAAGTATGATAACTCATGTCCCAAGTCAATGCACACACTAAGCCTAAGTTATAGGTTTCTATATTCCTAGAAAGATAAAAGAAATTTACATAGAAGAATAAAAATCAAACATTTAATGCATTCAAAAGATGTTAACATGAAGTGTAGGAATGCATTTAAACAAAATGTATGAACATCATGCATAAGTATGAGATATGCAATTTAAGCTATATGTATGAGTAAGAAATAATACAATCATTATTTTACAAACAAGTAGTTTGAATTAATAAAGTTTTCAAAACCATAATGATGCATTCATTCATAGAGAAATTAAAAAATTGTAGCTTACAATCAGTTTGAGTCAAAACAAACAAAAAATAAGGAAGCAGTAAAAACAAAAGCTTCCAAGATCATTAGTCTTCAAAAGTCTTCAAGCTTCATGGTCTTCATCAAACTTAAATAATCATCAGGCTTCAACGACAGGGAGGAGGAGGAGGAGGAAGGTCAAAGCTATCTGGTCTCTTATATTGATGTAATTGTTGACCGTAGGGTCGGCTTGAGGAGCAGGGGCAGGAGGAAGGTATTCAGGCATGTAAAATGCAGAAGCTTCAGCACAACTGCTTGTAACACTCTTCTGAGATCTATAGCTTCACCATTTGCAGCAGCTTCAAGTGCGGTCAACCGGTTGTCCAAGATTTGGAAGGAACCAGTTGAGAGATTGGTAAGCTCTCAACCCTTGTGGTATGGTAATCAATCCTAGAGGTATGGATACTGACATTTTCTTTGACGATTCGGAATCTCTCTCCTATTGCAGTTAGAGCTCCCTTGATAGATGCATTAACTGCATCTTCAATCTTCTTAATACTTTCAACAACCTCAGCCTTGTCTAAGCCCATGCCTTTATACATTTCATCTCATGCATGCTTCATCTCAATGGCTAGGCTATGTTGGAGTGTTTGGGTCATCACTCTCATTGCCTCTTTAAGGAACTCTTGATAGATAGAGTTTTCAAGAGTTGAAGGAGGGGGGTAATGGGTGTATAAAAAGCAGCTAGTTGAGAGCTTGTGCATGTTTGACCAGAGAGGATATCCTTTACAACCTTTGTTATCATGATACTCTTTCCCTTAATGGTATCAATCATTAGGGAGGGCAGAGAGTTCACCTGGGCCTTAAGGTTTTAGTGTGAGGCAGCAAGAGCAGATTGATTTACCACTAGTTGGGCAATTTGGGTTTAGGTATCAAGCTGGATTGAGGTAAGTGTCTTTATGGAATTGAGAAGTTGGTTAAGTATAGTGGTCTCAGTTGTCTTGGGGGAAGTGATTGGACTATGTTGGTCCCAAAGGAGGCAATAAGGGTGAAAAATAGCTAGGGGTGAATAGTTGTTACAAATTTTTTGACCCTTTTGAAAAACAAAACCTCTTGCTTACAAAACTGCTCTTGCAGCGTATCAAAACCGCAAGAGAGTTTGTAAAATGCACAGCAGAATGTCTTAAAGAACAGAGTGAGGTTTAGTAGTGCGGTTTACAAAATAGTAAAATGAGGTTTGACAATGATTAACTATAAACACAATTCACAAATCTGGATAACCTATGAAGATCAAACGGATAAGACAAATTAGTTTGGATGATGAACATAAAAGAAAATGCATAAATTAAATAACACAATATTTAGAGTGGTTCAATCGTAAATGATCTACATCCACTATCAAGATGGTTAGTTTTGGATTTTCTAACTACTAGATTTGTATTAGATGATGAGAGAGATTATAAGGTTACAAAAATCAAGCTCAAATCTAAAATATAAACAATGAAGCAAATCCTAGACTATAACCGGTGTATCTAAAATGATTTAATATATGTGAGTAATCAAGTGAGGTGTGTATATGATAAACAAGATTTAAGGCTGTTTAAATCTATATGATATAGAGTACAATAAATCTTGGTATTACAAGGCTTGAATTTATGGGCTGCAGATTTGTTCTTTAAGGTATGAAGGTTGAAGATGAAGATTCAAAGGATTATGAAAATCTGGAAAATATCTTCAAATCTTCAAAGTACTCTCTTTAAATCAATATTCTCAAGCAATCTTCAAATGATGAAGATTGGGGGTATTTATACCCAAGCACCAAAAAGTAGCCATTTGGTACAGCTGTAGCAAGTACAGTGCTGGTGCGGTCTAATTGGTCCACATGTCCACTTTTGTCATTTTGTTCAGAAGTTGTTGATAAGGTTGTACGGACCTCAGCTGACATTCTGGGATGAAGGACATCTGTCAGCTTTTCAAAATTCTTTTAAACTCTGAGTCACTACAAGAAAATTGCTTATTCACAATGTTTTTTGAGAAACGTTGTTATTGAACAGCCTAAGACAACGTTTTAATGGAAAACGTTGTGGTAATTGGTTTTTGACAACGTTTTTAAAATAAACGTTGTTAAATGACTTGACTACAAAGTTTTTTACTAAAACGTTGTACCAATTAACCACGTTTAAAGTTAAAACATTGTGATTGTTAACAACGTTTTGGAATGAAAGGTTGTAATACGATTTAAATATAATTGAAAAAAATTAAAAAATCAAAAGGCTTTTTTAGCCCTCTTTTTCCCCTTTCTCTGTGTAAATGCATTCATCCTCTCCCTCTCTCTCTCTCTCTCTCTCTAACAACTCGACTCCATCGCAATCTCCATCATCAAGGTCGCGAGAGGCGCAGTCGGACTACCCATCGCTCGTTTGCCTTCATCGCTCATCGATTTAATGGGGTCAATGATTTGAGCGAGTACAGACTACCCATCGCTCTTTTGCCTTCGTCATTCTTACTGCATCGCTGTCTACGTCGTAGACCGGTGGTGCAACAACAAGCGTGGGTCTGCCATTAATGAGGTTAGTAATCGCATCTACCCATTCCTAATTTTAGGGTTTAGTTTCAATTTCAAATTTAAGGTTTTAATTTATGGTTTTAATTTTTGTCTCCTCGGCTTGAAATTATATTTTATGGGTTTTGAGATATGGTTGGTTAATTGATTTTGATGTTGTTTTCCTCTTAATTGATATTCTAGTTTCTCTAATATATCATGTCAAAAATGACTGATATATACTAACTGAATCTGATATAGTTGATTTTGATGTTGTTTTCATCTTAATTGTAGATATAGTTGCATTTGAATCATTTGAAAAATGCTCTTATCTCAAGAGACTAAATGAAATTAGTGAGGAAAATTAGGTTAATTGATGGAGTTTACCCTTTTTGCTTAAGGGAAATGTAGATGATGTGGAATAGGATTGTCATTTGAAATGCTAATTACTATCTTCGTCCCAAAAAGAATGACCTTTTTGTCCCAAAATGTGTCCATAAATGATTGTTTACCATCTTGTTTTTCATATTTCATTTTATACTTGCAAAACTAAAAGTTTGAAAGTGGATAAGCAAGGATATTTATGAATTTGTACTATTAAAAGTCAACCTTTTAAGAGTGTCCCTTAAATATGAAAAGGGCTTTCATTTTGGGACCGAGGGAATAAGATTTTCTGTTCTCTTGTTACTAACGTTATACCTGTAATTCATTTGATAAACATTGAACGGACATGTCTTATGATATCAGGTGAAGTTGTTGGTCAAGTAGATGGAACATCTCTCTACTTCACCTATTCCCTTTAGTGCCATGGCTGGCCGGTGTGAAGGTTCTGGCATAAATTCAAGGTAAAAGCTCTCTACTTGTTGTGACATGAAAATTGTTGCACCAAATCATCAAGCACACTCTTTCAAGCAACTCTTGTTGTTGGGCAGTCATCATTTAGGAAGGCCAATTTAAAATTGTTCTCTACTTGGTGTATTTTACATTGGTTTGTTATCTGGCACACTTTGAAGAAATTAAAGGCATGAACCCTTGGAAAAGTTCAGATTTCCACGAGTCATCCATGGCACAAGGTTCCTGCCCTTTGGACGCGAAAATAATTTGTAAAGTTAATTCAGATGTTTCTCCGTGTATAGTTGGGTGTTTGTATTAGGTTTGATTTGATTAGCACTTTAGGACATATTTATGATGTTGGTTTACTATTACAATTTTGTTTCTTTATGAATTATACGTGGAATTAATTTGTAAAAAACAAGAAATAAATTTTATTTATATTTGATGTGACTAGTGCTTTTACGAGTTGTTCCAGCACGTAGATTGAATGTGAATTAGGGAAAGAGCAGAAAAACAAAATTTAATTAAAAAAAAAACTTTTCACAACGTTTTAGAAAATGTTATAAAATACAAAGACAACGTTTTATAAAAACGTTGTGGTAACTTTCTACCACGTTTCTTTAAAACGTTGTAATTGTGTATTACAACATTTAAATAATGTTTTTTACAACATTTAAAAAATGTTGTCTTAGACTGGGGCCTATTACAACGTTGGATATCACAACATTTCAAAAAACGTTGTAAAACGTCTATAACAATGTTTTTAAAACGTTGTTAAAGTGTATTTTTGTTGTAGTGAGTGACTGTTAGTCACGTTGATTGAACTCGTGGTTGCTCAACGTTGCTGACGTGGATTTATCAGTCAAAAGTGGCCAACTCTTCAAGTATTCAATCATTGGATGAGGTTGGTGAGATGCGGTCTCACAGATGAGGTTTGCTTTGTGGTTTGCTGAGTGCAGTTTCATAATGAAGTTTGTAGTAGCGATTTGCTAAGTGCGGTTTCATTCACAAGGTTTGTACTAGCACTGCGGTTTTGCATGTCTTCAAAATCTCTTGACTTGAAACCTCATGTCCAATGCAGTTGTGCCAGTCTTCAAGTCTAAATAAACATATTCTATAAATTGGACTTGTACTAAAAAATTGAAGTCTAAATTTCATTACATATGGGCCTAAATTACAGAAAACATAAATGAGGTTATGGTATCAATCATATTAAAGCTAAGGCTAGGAGGGTTAAAGTATGCATACCCAACAATATCCCCCTATTTGATTGATGTCATTACCTACTATAGCAAAGGCAAACATTGTACTTGGTAAAAACATGTCCATAATAATTAACATGGTAAATCATGTCCCAAGTCAATGCACACACTAGCCTAAGTTATAGATTTCTATACTATTGAAAGATATAAAACTTACATATTGAAAGTATAGAAATGCATTCAGTGCATATAGAAATGATATGAGTTTTAGTTTAAGTATGTGGTTTAAATTGAATGTTTAAACATCAAACACAAAATATGTGTTTTAAGTTTAAGTATATGTGCCTGAGGTTTAAGACAATGCATTCATTGTTCTACAAATAAGCAGTTTGAATGAACAAGGTTTTGGGATCAACAATGATGCATTCTTTCATTACTACCTTCAAAGAGGTTTGAAATTTACATTTACAGGTAGGAATGAAAATAACAAAATGGTAAAACAAAACAAAAACAAAAACAAAGTAAGCAAAAATTGCAAGAAGTGCGGTTTTACTGAGGAGGATTAAGTGGAGCATCCTGCTGATGATCTAAGTCTACAAAATTCTGTGCAGGCGGTCCATTCACGATTTCATCTTTAGCTTGCGGTCCAGTATAGTTGAATGCAGAGTTTTCAGCTCTCAAAGATCTTCTGAGTCTTCTGACTTCTTCATGGGTCCTTACTTGAGCAGTTTCAACTTCCCTTACAGCATTTACAACAGTTATCATTCTGGCATTATTGGCTCCAACCGCTCTTGAATATCCTTCAGTCTGATCTTTGAGCTCAGCAACCTTGGAAGTATTATCATCTAAATTCTCTTTGACCTCATCTAAAACTCCATTGAGTTGCAAGTGAATGGAGGCATTCAAAGTGTTGTAGAATGTATGGATTGAGTCTTGAATTGCGATTGCATGTGCGGTATGGGATGATTGTAAGTTGGGTTCAAGTTCAGCCATGCTCCCCCTCAAGCTATTATCAAACTCCTAAAATTTGAAGCTGATCTTATTGTTTATACCTTCATTGAGGGCATCAAGCCTATCTCTGACTTCTTCAGTTAAACTGGTTAACCTTGCGGTTAGACCATCACCAACAATGTCAATCTTCATTTTTAGTTCTTCTCTAAGGACCTCAGCATCATTCTGAATGTTGGCCTGTATAGAGTCCAACACTGACCTCAAGTCTGAATCTAGATGCAGTCTAGAGCTTCTGATTACTTCAAAAATTTCAGTCTTGAGATTTCCAAGGACTAAAGCCACAGATTCACCAAATAAGTTGGAGAGTTGCTAAAGCATTTCTTGAAGTTGAGTTTTTGAAACCGCGTCCCCCTAAGCTTGAAGAACCCCAGAAGCTAAACCATGTCTGAAAGCAGTGAAGCAGGCTTCAACTGAGGTCTTCACAATGTTTGTTGTGTCTCTCTTCCCGTTAATGGCATCATCAAAGGAAGATTTAAAATTGGCCAATTCTTGGGTTTGAGAGTCCACCTGCTCTTTGAGGTCGCGGTTTGCAGCAGAAAACTTTATCATGTGGCCCTAATTAGTGTAAAGTTGGCCCTGAATAATGTGAAGGGTAGAAATTAGTTGGGAGTAATCTAAAGGAGGAATGGTTGAAGAAGGAATATTTGAGAAGGATGGGGGAGGTTGAGTATAGGAAGTATGGGGTGCGGTTGAGGGAATAGGTGAGGTTTGGGTAGGGGGTGCGGTTTGTGTGAATTGGGAATTTAGGGTTTGGAATATGTTGGTGACATGAATAGATTGGGGTTGAGGTTGGGTAGGAGGGGTTGGAATAGAAGTTGGAAGTGTTTGGGAAGGAATAGTTTGGGGTGCGGTTTGAATTTGGGGAGGAATGGTTTGGGGTGCGGTTTGAGTTTGGGGAGGAATGGTGGAAGTTGGGGGAACTGCGATTTGAGCAGGGGTGAGGATGAGTTTGATGGGGTGGCAGTATGTGTAAGGGGGGAATGTTGAGGTTGCGGTTGGGGTTTAGGAGAAGGTGGAGGTGTTTCAGGTGAGGGTTCCATAAGGTTTGATGGAGGAGATAAGTGAATTTTCTATCTTGGACCTAATAGGGTTGGATTTTAAGGGATGAGGTATGGAGTGGGAAATGGGTTCATCATCATCAATAGGACCTCTCCTAGTTGATGTGAAAATTGCAGGTCCAGTAGAAGGTTAGGGGGACCAGTCCTTGAAGGCGGGAGGGAGGGGTGTTTGGTAGTCTTGGAAGGGGTGATTGGGGTTGTTAAGGTTTGATTCAGAATCAGAAGAGGATGAGGAGGACTCCTTATTGAAATAGGAGTCAGTCTCCCCAGCCATATGATTGATCAGGTTTCCCAGTTCATCAAATCTCCCAAAATTGGTAGCCAGCCGCTTTGCAATGTAGCTCATTCTGTGATTCCTCTTTTCACATTTTCTATGGATTTCCTAGGCATACCTTTGGTGGAGGTTTTTCTAATGGCCATCTTAAATCTTTTCTTGGGAGTCTCCCCCTAAGACTCTGCACTAACACGCGGTTCAGCAGAATCATGCAATTTTGGGAAGGACTGCGGTTGAGAGGAAGGTGCGGTTTGCTTACCTTTATCAGCTTGAGCTGCTAATCTCTCTTGTTTTCTCTTCTCTAACTTTTCAAGCTCTTCCCTATGGAATTTCAATAACTCCTCATCTGATGACATTTTTTGCTTTTCTAGCTTTGCAGCAGTTGCAAGAGATGGAATGTCAATTTCCTCATCTTCTTCAACCGCATCAGCTTCATCAGCCATACGTTCAACTTCTTCCTCTATATCCTCCATGGGTTCATCAATCAGCACCTTCTTCTTCAATTTTCTGGCCCCACTTGGCTCTGCAAAATATTCTACATGCAGTTTGGATATAGGTGCGGTTTTGGATCTCTTTAAGGGCGGTTCAGCTTGAATCTTCCCCTTCCTAGATTTCTTAACTGCTTTGCCAATAGATGTGTCAGCAGTCTCTAGATTCATGGCCATATAGGCCTCCTTTATTGGTAAGGAATCTTTATCCCAGATCTCCTTATAAGTTGCATCCCCATTCTTGAACCTGAATGCATGACATACACTCAGGCTAAGGGATTCTTCTCCATTAGACCAGTCCACCATCAACTCTGGAAATGCTCATAATTGGCAAAATCTGCGGTCAAGAGCCTGCAGAAAGGTATCCACTTATGGTCAACTCCTCTTTTTTTGGATTTGTAAGTGTCAACATGGGAAGATAATTCTCTCATTAGGATTTTGGGCCAATACAGAGGAATCTCGTTATAGATAGCTGAGCGGTACATCCACTGTTGACTTGTGAAATTGTTCTGGTTTCCATTCTTACCACAAATTGACTTCCCAGTCAGGAAGCACAAGTGAGACATCAGTTCCCCAAAATCCTTCCTAGGAACTGACTTGTACTTGCCAGTCAAAGTAGTCAGTTGTGACATCCAATCTTTCAACATTTGCAGTCAAGCATGGAATTGTCCTTCCATTGCATAGATCTCTAACTTCAGAAACCACATTGGTGTAGAACTGATCCACGAATTATGGAATGGTGTAGTGCTGATTTTTGTTGAATAGGGGAAGTACTCCAGAAGCTTTCATCTTCTTTATCATTTCTCTCCCCAAAGAATCTTGCTTCAGCTCTTCCTCTCTAATTTCCCAACCTGATAAGAATAAGTGAGGATCCTACAAAAAAAGTTTACAAAGTTAGATCCATTTCAATAACTCATAGTTCACATGTGGTTTAAGCACAAATGCGGTATAGTAATAGTGCGGTTGAGAAAGTGAAATTTCTAAACTACAAAGTGAACTATGAATTTTACATAGGCAATAAAACAAGAGTAGGAAATAGCATACGGTTTAGATGAAATGCGGTCTATTTAAACATTTAAACATGAAGATAAATAGCATAACATTCAATAGAGTGAGACATCATGTGGTTTCAAATGATAGTAATATGCGGTTTCCACATTCGGTTTTTACTCTAAAGTGAACATGCGGTTTTTAGCAAGAAACTGAGGTTTTCGAGAGATGAGGTTCTAAGGTATATTCAATGTAAATTTTCAAAAAAAATCTAAGTATAAAAAACATAATTTTGAAATCATACAATCCAACATATAGTGTATTTTTAGAAAATCAACATGAACTGATCAGTTATATGAACATACGAGGAACACGAAGAACATCAAGAACAGAGGCATGATAAAACTTCACCAAAATTAACAAATGGCATATCAAAATGATACTAAAATGTTGTGGAACAAAAATATAACAACAAATACACGAATTTTATCCAGAATCATTAAGAAATCATGAAAAACACAAAGTGGGTTTCGAAAACCCCAAAACTGTAAATTCAAAAATAAACAACCTAAATGAGTATAGATCATCAAATAAATTACATAAACAGAATTCTTACAGTAATTAGAGCAATACCTAACAAGAATCAATCAAAATGGTAAAATGAAGATTTAATCAACCAAAATAGAAAGAGGCATACAAAGGGTTTTTCTTACAGTTCAACAATGGCATTTTGCAGAAATCAATGATTTAAGGGTTTAGAAATGTACCATGTCGTTGAAAGCTTTCTTAGGTGCTCTAGGAACTCTAGGAATTGCAGTTTCTGAAGTTCATTTAGGTGCCATGAAGATTTTCAGTTTATCAAGAGAGAGAAAGTAGAGAGAGAAAGTGAATAGGACAAGATAGTACGGTTTTGACAGAGAGTTTGCAGAAAGAGAAAGTGGTTGTATGAGACTGTATATATAGGTGTTTCTAGGGTGGATTGAAAATAGGAGGTGATAATGGTTCCACTATCCCACTAAGTGAACCACCACAACAGTTTCACCCTTTCACCTTCTTCACGTAGCCCAATGACGACTGATGTAAAGGGTTTAAGGAAATATTCATTTTGCATTAAATGCATTTAAATTTTGAAAAATATTGGGAAAATAATTGCAAAAGTATCCTTATGAAATTAATTTGTCTCAAAAGATACAAGGACCAAATAATAAATACAGAAAACTTACCTGGGTTCACATGGCATGCAGTCTGAAATAATAAAGAAAATAGTTTTTTTTTTTTAAAAAGGAAAATATCAAACTGCTTAAGCTTCTTCAAAGCTAAGAAAAAAAACTTTGAAAATTTTTCTAAGTGTTGAACGCGGTTTGGATCATGCAGTATTGAGGCATGCGGTTGAGAGCATACGGTTTGATTGCATGCGGTTTGTTCACGCGGTTTCAACAAGAGTGAGGTTTTGAAATCTCAACGGGATTTTGATCTAAACAACACACTAAACACACAAGTTAGTAACAAAAAGCATATGGATTTATTTAAGTTTAAGCATATCCATTTCTCATCCAAGGAATGTAAACCTCTTGGAGTCAAGAGCTTTTGTGAGGATGTCAGTAATTTGATTTTCTGTCCCAACATGCTCTAAATGGATGTTCCCCCACTACTAGAATTACAATTGATTCCGACGAACAACTGGCGACGGACAGTGTTCGTCGGCACTTACCGACGATCATTTCACCCATGGCGACGACCAATCCGCGCCCATTTGAGCGGGATTTAGTGGGAAAAGGCAAAAAAATAGACTAACGGACTGGCCGTCGGCACATGAAATATGGGTACGGACATTTAAATGGCGACGACCTGAGACCGTACCCCTCATTTTTTTCTCGATTTATGGAAATTGATATCACGGTCCAGGTCGTCGCCACAATTTAGTATATTAATAAATTACTCTCTTTCATATTGAGCACAAAACAAATAAATTACTCTCCTCCTTACTGTGAACAAAATTGAGAGCTCCAGCCTAGGGTTTCTCTCAAACAACCCAATATCCTTCAAATCCCTTCAGATCTGGTGTTAATCGCATCATGTTGCTCGTCAATGAAAGGTATCCCTCTCTCGCCTATTTCAAATCTTGATTTTCCCTCAAATCGATTACTTCAAACTATGAAAATCTTACCGATTGATTTTCATTGCAGCTGCTTGAAAGGAACAATCAATCTATTAAGTTCTTAAAATCGTGAGAACAACAGGTTTCAATTTCTTCATATTCTTGCTACAGATTTGTTTATTGGCTTATTTTTTCTTATTACCCTTTTTGCCAATGTACCAGCAGTTGTGTATGAATTTGAATTGGGCTTGAACGGATAGAGTATGTGTTAATCTGGAGTAAGTTTTCTTTATTATAATTGGGGTTGATTGTAATTTTTGTTTGTTTACTAATGTTCTTGAGGTTGTCATTGGCAGGAATATTACATTGAGATTGTTCATGAAAAGGCAGTTACTGAGGGCATAATTATTGATCATGTTGATTCTCCGGTCACGCACCACCCCTTTAATCCTGATGCCTGGAAAGACGCTGTCACCAAATACTATATCTCTGAAGGAAAGAGAATCAAGAGGGGAGACAGATTGTTTGGACTTGGGGAACATGGAGCTGCATTGATCAACTTGTCATTAAACACCTGGCCGCTCGAGTCGCCGTTCTCGCCACCTCCCTTATCTTCAGAATCTTAAAAGGAAGAACTAAAAACAGAGGTGAGTAATATAAAGGAGATCTTGATGCAAATGAAGCAACAACTAGAAGAGTACGAACAACGACAACAACAAGAGGAGCAATGACGACAACAAGAGGACCAAATTTGACGACAACAAGAAGACCAAAGAATGACAAAGAGATGTTTCAACAATTTGTGCAACAAATGATTGGTAGTGGCATATTTCAGAACAAAGACAACCGGGCATTAACAGCTTGATGGGTGGTGGTATGTTTCAAGAAGAATAATTACAGCCACCACAACAATTATCGCGAATAAAGAACAACAACAACAACATAGTTCCTAATGATTTTCTTGGTTATCTACAAATTAAAGGTGTGATGGAAGTGTTTTCATGGGTGGTGGAAATGTTGGATGTGTTGGTGTTGGTGGAAGTGATGAAGGTGGGAATGGAAGTCAGAATGGAAGTCGGAATGGAAGTCAGAATGGAAGGGGAGTTTAGATACTCCTACCATTTTTGTGGTATTTTTTGATGCCTCCTTTTGAATATATTTTGGACTATTTTATGAACTAGTAAATGTGATGTAAGTACCTGAAATTGTGGAGGTGTAGGAACCTAGGAATGGAAATGAAGCTAGATACTCATTATGTTGGGTTATTTTGGATGATAAATATTTATTATATTAATTTAAGACACTAATCGAATGGTTATTTTATTTTGTAGTGTATTTTTATAATTTTAGATATCTATCAAAATTTATAAATTATTATTATTATAATAAAAAAATACAAAAAATATATTATTAAATGGAAACGGACAAAACCGTTGGCACATTACTTTTTTCTAGTGCCGACGACTAAATGGGTGAAAAATCGAAAAAAAATGTGGCGACGACTTTGCTAATGTGGTGACGGACAGTCGTCGGCAAATGGCTACGACCAAAAAGTAGTCGCCATTAGGCACCACTTTTTGCCTACGATCATGGTCGTCGCTCTTTTTAAATATGGCGACGAAAACTCTTACTTGGCTACGACTTTGTCTGTAGGCAAAACTATTAATTCTAGTAGTGCCCTTTTCCACATGGTCTTTGAGGAAATGATACTTGATGTCTATATGTTTGGTTTTTGAGTGCATGACAGGGTTGTTGGAGAATAAAATTGTTGAGGTATTATCACATATGATTGGGAAATTTCCTTCATTAATTCCATAGTCCACCAACTGTTGCTTTATCCATAGTATTTGACAACAGCAACTTCCAGCAGCAATGTATTCAGCCTCAATAGTTGAAACTGAAACTGAGGCTTGCTTTTTGCTGGCCCAAGCAACTAGTCTATTTCCAAGAAAGTGACAAGTTCCACTAGTGCTTTTCATGTCTATGGTACAAGCTGCATAATCTGCATCTGAATAACCTACAAGTTCAAAATTCAAATCTTTGGAATACCAAAGTCCAAGATTAGTAGTTTTAGAGAGATAGCGAATTATACGCTTGACCGCACTTAAATGTACTTCTCTAGGATCAGCTTGATAACGAGCACAAACACAAACACTAAACATAATATCTGATCTACTAGCAGTTAAGTAAAGTAATGATCCAATCATACCTTGATATAAGGTTTGATCAACCTTTTTACCTTTTAGGTCTTTATCAAGCTTATTGCCAGTAGCCATGGGAGTATCATATACTTTAGCATTTTCCAGCCTAAACTTTTTGATCAACTCCTTTATGTATTTGGCTTGGTTGAGGAAGATTCCTTCAACACATTGCTTGATTTGAAGCCTAAGGAAAAATGTCAATTCTCCCATCATCCTCATCTCAAACTTGCTTTTCATTAGCTTTTCAAAATGCTTACACAAAATTTTATTAGTAGAGCCAAAAATAATATCATCAACATATATTTGAACAAGTAAATAATGATTATTATATTTAGCAATGAATAGAGTTGTGTCGATTTTACCGCGTTTGAAGCCTTTTCTAGAATTTTTTTTGATAGAGTTTCATACCATGCTCTTGGAGCTTGTTTGAGTCCATACAAACCCTTTTGGAGTTTGTAGACATGATTTGGAAATTTTGAGTCCTCAAATTCAGGAGGTTGAGCCACATACACGGTTTCTTGAAGTTCACCGTTGAGAAAAGCACTCTCAACGTACATTTGATAAAGCTTGAAACGTTTGTAAGATGCATAGGCCAAAAAAATTCTGATTGCTTCTAGTCTTGCAACTGGAGCAAATGTTTCATCATAGTCAATTCCTTCTTCTTGCCTATATCCTTGTGCAACCAACCTCGCTTTGTTTGTGGTGATGCTTCTATTCTCTTCCATCTTGTTTCTAATCATCCATCTCCTTGATCATTAGGTCTAGGAACTAATGTCCAAACCTTACATCTTTCAAACTGGTTGAGTTCTTCTTGCATAGCAACAACCCAACTTGAATCTTGGAGTGCTTTATCAACTTTCTTGGGTTCAATTTGAGATAATAGAGAAGTATGTTCATCAAATTTTGATCTCCTTGTTTGAACTCCAGCAAATAAATCACCAATGGCATTTGAGAGAGGGTGATTGCTGACTTCACGAACCTCAGGGGGTAAATCTGGTTGAACAAAGGTTTGCTGAAAATCTTCTATTGGTACATCGTTAGATCCTTCAGTGAAGTCATTGAATGTAAGTTGATGAAGAGGTTCAATTTTCTGAATGGGTAAATTCTCATCAAAATCTTCCCTTGGAGATGTATCTGGAGTTGGAATTTCAGATGCGGTTTCAAAATTGTCTGAGGGAGGTTCAATTGAGGTTGATGGATTTCCTTGAGTTGGATGATTGTGAGGTTCTTAATTTGGCTCAGGTGAGGTTTTAGAAGTTTCACCTGTTTCATTAGACTCAACAAAATTATCAGCAACATTTGGAGCCAAATGTGGATCAAGGAGAGAATGTTCATCAAAAGTAACATAGACAGATTCTACTATCTTTAAGCTAGATTTATTAAAAACACGAAAAGCTTTTAAATGTTTAGCATACCCAACAAAAATACCTTCATCAGTCTTAGCTCAAAATTTACCTCTGTTTTCTCTTCCTTTGTAGAGGATAAAGCATTTGCAGCAAAAGATTTTGAAAATGACAATGTTGGGGGTTCTTGCTCTCCAAAGTTCATATGGAGTTTTGTTGTAGGTTTTGTTGATGAGGGAGCAATTTTGAGTGAAGCATGCTGTGTTGACCGCTTCAGCCCAAAAATACTGAGAAAGCTTGGCTTCAAAAATTATTAATGTTGTAGGAAATGTCTTGATCAGCCTACGTCCAGCAATTAGGTTGATCCACTGGCTTTAATTGACCTGAAACAAGGAACCCACGACTAGCCGGAATGGTCTTCGGCGAAGACCCTCGGGCGTGAGAGTAAGTATGGTGTTTAGAGCTAATAAATTATAATGAACAGAAGTATTCAGAATAACAAATAGCAATTACCTCAAAACCGTTGATGTTGTGAAGTATTTATAGGCCTTGATATGAGTTATAATTGTAGTAGGATTGCATGAGATCCCTAGAATCACGGATCAGATCGTGGAAACAATCGTGTCCATATATAACTCCTGATTTGTAGGGAATCTGTTAAGCAAAGAATTGTATATACGTTATGACTCTGTAAGTCGACATAAGCCTTATAGGTCGAGGTCGCCCATTGAGTCTAGGTCGACCTGACTGTATGATATGGATGGATGATGCCCGTATGAGATATGGATCGTAGGTCGGACAAAGCTAGGTCGGGACCAAATAGGTCAGACAATGAGCTAGGTCGACTGATCTTTGATGATGGGCCGTGGACCTTATTATAATTGGGCTGACCCACCAGAGATGTGGTGGCAATAATGTCTGAATAACTGGGCTTCGTATATTGGGCCTAGCCTGTCATTTTTATATCGTTCAGTGGCCCCCAACTTTCTGGATGGACTTTGTCGACCAGGAAGTTATAAGAATTTTGATGAAGATTTGAGTAGGTCACAGGTAGGTGCTCGAACCGCTGGTTGGTCGACCAGGAATGATGTGGCTCAATCTCGACCGTTAACTGTTGACGGTCAGATCTGTAGAAGCGCCGTAATTTCGTAATCATTACCTTGTTTGACGCTTGGAAAACTGCCTTGGGAACAATTTTTGGCATTAATTGAGGGTTTAAACCGTTTGAAACCCCAAACCTTTCCAATTCAAGCAAGGATTAACTCTGGGTATAAAAGGAAAACCTTTTCCTTTTTGGATTTTTACAAACCCCCAATTCTCAGGCGTACATCAAGAGCAAAGGCAAGAAAAGATTTATGATTTCTGGTGCACCTTGTCCTCCATTTCATTCGTTATACCCTTCGTCTTCGAATCAATTAAGGTATCCCTCAATTTCCATGATTTTAGGTTTATTTCTGAGCTTTTCTTTACATCTGCCATGGCTAGGACCTTTAGCTGCGAACCTGGGGTTTGATATGGGTATTGTGGGGTATGGAAGAAGATGAGCATGGATGAGTGTGCTTTAATCTTGACCAGGTGGGGCATGAGCTTTAACGAGTTAGACATCCCTGTAGGAGAAGACTTGGGTGACTTAGATGTAGACGACCATAGGGTTGTTTCCTTCCATCTTTTCCATGAGTTGCTCTACCATTTGGTCCTGTTTTACATTAGGAGTTCCAATAAACCCTCCTTCCTTAGAAATAGAAAGGGATTTCCAGAACCATCAGGACTTGACCTGATGGCCAGAGCACTGGGACACCAATACGGAGGTCCTGGGTTCGATTCCCCCCAGTGGTTAGAGTGGATGATTATCCCTCCCTAGTTAATATTAGGCGCCTCTGGGGATTTTAAGGGAATTTCAGAGAATTGAAGGACTTGTTAGTAAAAAATTGACTTACACAAAAAGAGGCTTGACTCGAGATGGGCATGCCTCAAAAAAAAAAAAAAAAAAAAAAAAAAAAAGAAAGGGATTTCCAGGGGAATCTAGGTCGCCCCTAAGTAGGTCGCTCGAGTCTGTAAGTAGGACTGATTCCCCTGTTTCTTCCTCTGTAGATATGGTGGATCAAAGGCAAGCTAACGCATCCACCTCGTCAAGCCCAAGTATCGTGGATGATTTTGACTCCTCCGTTGCACAAGGGAGGAATGAAAGGGGTTATGTGGCCCCCAGGCCACTTGCTGGGAAGAAAGGCTCTGAATCCCGACTAACCATTCTCTATGGCTTCTGTGAGGTCAACAAAGATGAGTTTCGGCTTACTAATTACCCCAAAAAGGAATTCATGAGCAAGTTTGGGTCGTCTTATACCACGAATCCAACTAAGGTAGCCTTTTTTATGGCAAATTCGAGGTCGGGCTTAGACTTCCCTTGGACCCATTTATCAACGAATTTCTGGAATGCATGGACACCCTACCTCTTCAATTGGGAGCCAATACTTGAAGAGTTTTGGTATGTTTTGCAATGATCTGTAGGTTTCTAGGTTTTGAGCCTTGCGTCCATGTTTTCAGGATGTTTTTTAAAGTTACAATAGACAAGTCAAACTTGGGGATTAGTACCCCCTCCAGACCTCATGCACCAAAGCTTTTCATAAACCTTCCTAGTAAGGCCTCTGGGTGGAACTCCCATGTGATTGTAGTGGAGAGCAGGAGAGGTTGAGAATTCCCTTTACATGATGATACCTCTCATATAATCAAGGAGCAAGATTATTGGGTGCCAGACTGGAGTGACGCCTTGTATAAAAAGTTGGTAGAAGTAGCTTGTTGAGGTCCAATTAGCTGGGAGATCCTAGGGACCACCAAAAATAACTATATCCAGGCTGGGATGATGTTGGGAAGTGATGAGGTAGCTCCCTTAGTTCCCATTATTAGGAGCTTGAGGTACCCTGATTGGGTTATTCACTACGGAGATAGATTTAGGTTTGAGAGTCAATGTCACAACTGTAAGAAGACCAAGGATTTCTGCAGACTGAATAAAGATCATTTTGGGATAAGTGTTTGCTTGCCCTTTTACTTAGCTCGTCAATTCTTTACTCGCATGCTTCTTACTTTGCTCATTCATCTTTTACTCGTCAACTTTTTTATTGATCATCCCAAGCTAACACTTACTCTTATCTGTGCAGTTCTTACCCCGAAACAGGAGGCCAACATGGTGCAGGTAGTAAGTGTAAATGTTAAGAAGAGCAAGAAGGGATATGGTGTTGCTAATGCCCTAGCTAGCCGACAGAAGGAAGCTGAGGAGCGACATAAACTGTTGCAGTTGATTGATGAAAACATTGAGAAGATGATCCCTGTTGAGAAAGATGTTGAGCAGGCTGAGTTAGAGAAAACCTTTTGTGACGTCCCAGAGGGTGATAATGTAGGAGTTGAGGAAGAGGTTGAGCAAACACTTGAGCCTAGGCTGGGAGCTCCCAAAGATACTGCCAATTGTGATGTCGTCAATCTTGTTGATGAAGAAGACGAAGATGACCGCCCTCTCAATAGTAAAAGGAAGATATCAAAGCTCAACCCTGGATCTGAAGGGGATGATTCTCTTCGAGCATCGGGTGCTACTGCTAAAGGACCTCTACCCCAAACTTCTAAAGATTCACATGCCGAGCTCGTCCAAGCTCGAGTAGACAAGCTAAGCGATGTTCCCCCTCTCACGGCCATTGATAGCTCTAGTAGGGAATATCCTGAGCTGGAGTATGGGCAAGTGGTGGTGAGGCGATTTGCTGACCGGAACCTGGTGGCTAGGCATGCCGAGAAGGGCTTGAGCGCTGAGGAGTTCAGTGCTAGGTCAGGTCTCATTCATTCCGAGGTAAACCTTAAGATCTTTCATACTTTTTGTTCTCCCTTTTGTTCGCACCTTCACTTATAAACTGTTCGATCTGACCCTTTGACTTTTCTATTTTTCTGTAGGCTCTTGCTATGGTCGAACTAGCCAAGAGCAGCTGGAAGGCTTCCAAGGAGCGAGAAAAGTTGGCTACGACCCTGTATGATCGGAAGTCTGCCGAACTAGCGGAGCTGAGGGAAAAACATGCCGACCTGGATTCGGCTTATGAGGCTCTCTTGCAGGTCAAAGACAATGTTCTGAAAGCCAAGGATGAGGCGTGGGGCAAGTAGGTGAGACCAAGAAGGAGCTCGATACAGCTCAGCTAGGCAAGGAGAGGGTAGAGCAAGAGCTTGAAACTGTGACCCAAATGCTCCAGGAAAGCAATGACCTGCTGGCTAGGCAAAATGAAGACCATAAGGCTGCTCGACTGGAGTGGGAAGAAGAAGCACGAGCCAAAATGGAGGTCGCTATCAAGGCTGCAGTAGAGGCTTATAAAGATGGTGATGAATGCTTTAACTTCATCAAGGAACAAGCTAGGTCCTTCTTTGATGTTTGTCGCCGCCATATGGCTCGTCGTATTATAGTTGATCCCTCTGTCGACCTACCAGTTGAACAGCTGGCTAAGTGGGCTTTAGAGGATCAATATGATATGGAAGCTCAACGTGGCCATCCCATTGTCCCTTACAATGCAAATGACCTGGTTGCCCTTGCCCGGGAGGATGAGGATAAAGGACCTTAGCCTTGGGTCCCCCCCTCCCGTTAATCAAGTTAACTTTGATACTTTAGTCCAAGAATTGTAGGAAGCTGATGAGATGGAGGAAGATGAAGGCGAGGAGGTCGCCCAAGACCAGCAAGCTCGAGCTGCCAATGATCAAGATGTTTAATTTTTTGCTTGGCTGATGTAATGAACAAGCTCCAAAACATTTTTTCCTTTTTTGGTCTATGTAACCTATGCCATGGCCCAGTTTTTTGGGAGGCATTTAACTCGCTACATTTGTATGTTCAAGTTCTGGCCCGATTTGGGGGACTTGTTTTCAATACTTAGTTGATTTTTATGAATCTATTTGCCTTGATCCATAACTGTATTTATTTGTACGTCGAACTAGATTGAATGATGAATGAACTTGACACAAGTTTTTGGTCGGACTAGTTTAGGAACAAAGTCGACTCAATACTTGCTTGTTTGAAAATGAAATTGTCCTTGAGTTGAACGAGATCGACTAAGAGTCGGACCTGTTTAGAAGAACTAGATTGACTAAGAGTCGAATATGTTAGAACGAGGTTGACTAAGAGTCGGGCCTGTTAAGGGAACGAGATTGACTAAGGGTCGAATCTGTTTAGAACGAGGTCGACTATGAGTCGGACCTGTTGAAGGAACAAGACTGACTAAGAGTCGAGTCTGTTAGAATGAGGTCGACTATGAGTCGGGCCTATTGAAGGAACGAGACTGACTAAGAGTTGAGTCTGTTAGAACGAGGTCGACTATGAGTCGGGCCTGTTGAAGGAACAAGACTGACTAAGAGTCGAGTCTGTTAGAACGAGGTCGACTATGAGTTGGACCTGTTGAAGGAACGAGACTGACTAAGAGTCGAGTCTGTTAGAATGAGGTCGACTATGAGTTGGACCTGTTGAAGGAACGAGACTGACTAAGAGTCGAGTCTGTTAGAACGAGGTCAACTTACAAGTTGGACCTATTAGTAGCATAGAAATAACACAACTTTGATTTTGAATAGAACTACAACTTTATTGAAGTAGTAGAACAGTTACATAGAAAAAACAGAAAACTGAAACTGAAACTTAAAAGTAATACTTAATAAGGTGGCTAGCATGCCACGGATGTTTCAACTCTTCACCCTTTGGATGACCAATCATATAAGTTCCCTCTTTGACAACTTGAGTAACTATGTAAGGACCTTCCCAGTTAGGAGATAGCTTGTTCTGCTCTGCTTTCCTTCCTGTTATCTCGATCTTTCTTAGCACGTAGTCCCCCACTTGGAACGACCTTCTCTTAACTTTTTTGTCGTGGTATCCCTTGGTTTTCTGCTTGTAGTTGACCATTCTTAGTTGAGCTGTAGCCCGCTTCTCCTCGAGTAAATCCAAGTTGATCAATCTGCTGACGTCGTTCTGCTCGTGATCAAAGAAGACTACCCTTGCTGTAGGAACTTGTAGCTCGGATGGTGCCATGGCCTCTGATCCATATGTAAGGGCGAATGGGGTTTCACCTGTAGGCCCCTGGGTAGTTGTGCGGACTGCTCAGAGAGCAATGGGGAGTTTGTCCAACCATCTGCCAGCTCGACCAACTAAGCCCGTCTTAAGTGCTAATAGGACCAGTTTATTCGCTGCTTCTGCTTGGCCTTTACCTTGTGGATATGCAACTGACGACTTCCAATGCTTGACGCCCAATCTGTTCATCTCCATTTCAAAGCCTGTAGAGAATTGTAGCCCGTTATCCGTCACAATAGCTCATGGAATCCCAAATTGACACCATATATAATCATGAATAAAGTTAATGGCGTTCTCCTCAGTAATATTGGCTAAGGGCTTGACTTCAATCCACTTGGTGAAGTAATCAATGGCAACGATCATGTGGACACCCCGACCCGGAACCTAACACGTGTCCCGAGCTGAAGAGGCCCAAACTATGAAAGACCACCTGGAATTTAAAACTTTTTGGCATAACCTGAAAAGGAACTAAACTTTAACCTAAACATTCAAATACTAACTTGGGTCATCTCCACCTAGAGGAAAAGGGGGTAACCAACTTTGAACACAAACTCACTTTAGTTTGATATTACAATAATTCACAAATAAAATTTTGAAACCAAAGTGTTTATATATACAAACTCCACCAAGGAGTTAAACCAAAATATAACTATACAACCCGTCTAGAACAACTACATACCCAACAAACCAAAAGACTCGTACAAACTCCTCCCCATCCTCATTGGCTGGGTCCTCCTGTCTCAGTCCGATCTAAAACATTAAAGGGAGAAGGGTGAGAATAAATCTCAATAAGCTATTATGAATGCAACAATATGCCAAATAAGATGCAACACATAACAAGTACATCTCACACATTGGTAAAACAGTAAACACCTTCCATTACCTTTGTTTACATTTCCCGTCTGAATCATAAATTGTACAACAGCGGGAGTAACTCCACTTATTCTGCGAATGCATCTTTACCAGAACCAATATCATATAACCGAGAGAGCTATTATGATAACTCCTCTCTTGTGAACTGCTTAGGCATATTCACATTTTATAAGACCCGCTTTTCAGGGAACCATATAAGATACTAGCAAATCTGTAAGGCTTTTGGCTCAATACAGATGCTATAACCCCAATCTGTGGCCACGGAGGGGGATAGGTCACAGATATAATGTAATCCGAGCACCTTATGGAACAATTTCTCATAAGTGATCGTATTCCATTATACCCCCAAACATCAGCTGATTAACACAAGTTCAAGCACATAATAGTTACTTGAAATGAAATCTACCAAAGGGATAAGAATATAACAACATGGTAAAGCAATACTCATGTTTAATCAATACCATAGTGCAACATTCATTTCATACACTATGTATAGTAAAATCAATGAATATGAACTCAAGTAAGGGAACAAGGTATCATAAACTAGCCCTACATAATCAATATGCCACAATGCATGACCTCTATAAAGGTCCAAGTTCAATTTACCAAGTTGGATTCACTTTGGCTAAGTTACAAATCAAGGCTGCCAAGCATTTTCTGAACAATATTTAAAGTACTTCCACTATTCCATTTTTACCAAGTAAGATACCATTATGTAGCTAAAGTGTTCTACTTTAATCTAAGTTAAAGAGGGATCAATTATGTCTTAGGTAGATTAGGTTTCTAAGCCTTGGAAAAAGCTTCAGAAGCTGCAGGGCAGTGCCCCACTCGTGCCCAACTCGTGCCTCAGAGCACGACTCGTGCCCATTGTATACCCCATCAGATTCAGTCGTCTCCAATAGGCACGACTTAGACCAAACCTCAAGGGACGAATCGTGCCCGACTCGTGCCGCAGAGCACGACTCCTGCCCTCAGCCCAGAACTCAGAATTCAGCTGAAACATCAGCAACCAAAGTTCCAAATGACATATACCAAATATACTCTGTTTTAAGGACATAAAATAGGTTACTAAACTTCACCAAAACTTGTACCAAACCATTCCAACTCATTACCACTTCCACCAAGACTATTTCATTACAAGAAACTTGGTCCATAATACCATGCAATTATACTATTCCACCCTTCATACTTACACCAACCCAATTACTCCCATACCCTTTCCAAACTAATCCAACACCAACCCACATCATTTTAGTACCAACTTTGTATCAAATTTCCATGCAACTATTCCTTTCAAGCCATTAAAACCAAAACATAAGTATTAACCCATATTCTTGCTATCATACAACCAAACCATACTCATTTCAATTTCCACTTTTCCAAACCAATTTTTTCCAAATAAAAGTGTTCCAATAATACCACAAATCATGTAAATCATTTTAATAACAACCATAATCAAAGGATGAACACTTTTTGAAAGAAATCATAATAACTTACCAAAATAGTGCGAAATGAAATTTATTTGACCGGCTCTACGCGTTCCCCTCGTCACCACGAACAAGAATACGCGAACGGATTTAAAAACGGAGAAGTATTGAAGAGGCTATAATTTTTAGAAGAAGGAGCTTAGGTTTTGCTTCCATGGAGGATTTGAGAAGAAAATGGTACTGATTGTTTTAAAATGAGGTTTTCTTCATTTAAAGAGATAAACATTGTAAACTTACACTTCACCTCCTCCAAGGATCTAAGGAAATACCACTAACACCTCTACTCCTATTCTTTACAACTAAGCTCCTCACAACTTTATAACTTACTACTTGAAAATTTCAATAATTATAAATTCACTACACCCTTTATTTTTATTCCCTTTTAGACCCTTTAGTATTAAATTTAATTCATTTCATCCCAAGCTTCACATAAATCATCAAAACATAAAATGAGCACATAACTTCATAAGTAGCATACAAGGCATAAAATGATATACTACCCTTCCAACCCCACATGCTCAACATGTGCTAAATTAGTGCCTAATATTAGGGTCGTGACAGATCACATACTTACAGTTTCCTCGGGTGGGTGGGAAGGGACCAATCAAATCGACTCCCCACATACTGAAAGGCCAAGCTGTGACTACTGGAGTTTGCTCGGTCGTAGGCAACTTAGGTAGGTTGGCAAATATCTGGTACTTGTCACACAGTTGTACGAAATCATGAGTGTCTGCTCTCAAGTGAGGCCAATAATATCCCAAAGTGATCAGCTTGTTGGCCAAAGTTCTGGCCCCCGGGTGTCCACCATAAACTCCACAATGTACCTCGTGCAAAAGTTGAGTAACCTTCATGGGATGAACGCATCTTAATAATGGCTTTGTGAACGACCTTCTGAATAACTCATCTCCATATATGACATACCTTGGAGCTTTCTTCTTGATAGCTCGGGTTGCTTGCTCGTTAGCAGGTAACTCGCTACTTTCTATGTAATCTTTTATCTCTTTGATCCAACATTTAGTGTAAATCCATTCTCTAGTGGTGTCCTCTAGGCATTGAATCTGAACCCTCTCGTATGCTGGATGCTCAAGGTAGGAGATAGGCTCACCATGTTGCTCATCTGATGTGGCCAACTTTGAGAGTAGGTCGGCCAACTCGTTATCATCTCGACCTACCCTTTGTATCTCCCAGAATTCCAAGTCTTTGACCAACTCCTTCACTAGGTCACAGTATTTGACTAGGGTAGGGTTTAGCACTTCATACTCCCCTCTGACTTGATTCACGATCAACTGCGATTCACAATAGGCCATGATTTTATTCGCCCCAAAACACTTGGCATACTCAATAGCTGCGACCAAAGCTTCATACTCGGCCTGGTTGTTAGAAGCCTCAAACTTGAACCTCAATGCTTCCTCGAAAACTTTGCCTGTTTCTGGCTCGACTAGAACAATCCCAGCCCCACTAACATTATTGGTTGTCGACCCATCAGAATAAACCTTCCAGCAATCGGCCGGTAAACTTACTGCGGGCTGAGTTGCAAGTTCCTTTCTCTTCACGCTTTCCTTCTGAGCTCTTACCTCGCTATCTTCCTTGGTGAACGTAAGCTCGACCATGAAGTCTGCCAAAGGTTGAGCTTTTAACGCCTTTTGAGGCCTATACTCAATGTCGAACTCGGTTAGCTCTAAGACCAGTTGAGTAGTCGGCCTGAACTTTCTGGCTTATGCAAGATCTTCCTTGGGGGAGCGTTTGTTAGCACCACAATAGCGTGAGCCAAGAAATAAGCTCGTAGCTTCCTGGATGCAATGACCAAGGCATAGGCCAGCTTTTCTGCATTGTAATACCTGCCTTCCACATCGGACAGGGCCTTACTTACATAATATACAGGCTTCTGAAGCCCCCCTTCTTCTCAAACTAGCACGAAAGCTACAGCTTGGTCACCGACTGATAGATACACGAACAAAGATTCTCCTATGACTGGGCTGCTCAATAATGGAGGAGAGGCAAGATACTCCTTAAGCTGCTGGAACGATGATGAACATTCGGCTGTCCACTCAAAATTTTTCGTCCCCCTCAAAGATTTGAAGAAGGGGAGAGATCTCTCTGCCGACTTGGCAATAAAGCAACCTAGGGCTGCCACCCACCATTTAGTTGCTACATCTCTTTGATACACGTAGGCTCATTCATGTCGACCAGAGCCTTGATTTTTTTCGAGATTGGCTTCAATACCCCATTGAGAGAACATGAAACCCTGAAACTTCCCTGCTGCTACCCCGAATACACACTTGCTAGGATTGAGCTTCATGTCATTTGCCCGCAAATTAGTGAATGTTTCCCTTAGGTCGACCACGTGACGTCCGACCTTTGTTTTGATGACCATATCTTCGACGTTGGCCTCCATGTTTCGGCCAATTTGGGATGCAAAGACCTTGTTGACCATCCTCTGGTAGGTAGCACCTGCATTCTTCAGACCGAATGGCATCATGTTTTAGCAATATATACCTCCAGCAGCTTGGAAGGCAGTCTTTACCACGTCATCCTTATCCATCTTTATTTGATAGTATCCTGAATAAGCTTCGAGGAAACTCAAAGTAGTGTGCCCAGCTATAGAATCCACAAGCTTGTCGATTCGTGGCAGTGGGTAGCTATCTTTTGGGTAGGCCATATTAAGGTTGGTGAAGTCGACACACAACGCCACTTGCCATTTGCTTTCTTCACCATCACCACGTTTGCTAGCCAGGTGATATGGGAGGCCTCCTTGATGATACATGCACTCAAAAGTTTGTTTACCTTTAGTTTTATTGCTTCTTCCTTGTCACGAGCAAAACTCCTCAACCTCTGCTCTTTAGGTTTGACAGTCGGATCAACTTCCAGCCTATGAACAACGACCTCCTCCTTGATTCCCCTTATGTCTTCTACTCGCCAAGCAAAGACGTTCGTGCTTTCTTTCATCAGCTCGACTATTTGCACTCTTTCCTCAGCTGACAGCTGTCTTCCAATTTGAATTTTTTGATCAGGGTAGGAGGGATTAGTTACCATTTCTTCTAGCTCTTCCACAGGTTCTAGCTCCGGCCCATCTCTTAACTGCAGGGTCTCGATGATAATTTCACGAACCCTTTGTCTTTCCTCAGCCCCCAAGTGTGGAGCCTCTTCAACAATTATATCGTCTAGTTCAGCTGCAATCTCTCCAGTGGTGGCCCCCGAGTTTTGGTCGATCTGAAGGCATAGCTCGCCTATGATAACTTGGTCAACCATAATTGTATCTGTTTCGACCGAAGTGTTTAGAGAGGGATGTGTCGACTCGACCATGACATTGATAGGTCGCCTCATCAACACAGATGATTGTAGATAATCTTGATGTTGTGGTGACAGATCTAGAAAGTTTCCAGCTTGCCTCAGGAGTTTCAATTTCTAGCTCTCTCTTCTTCCTTGTTTGAAGGACATGATCAATATAAGCTCAGGTTGTACTCAGAACGCAGCCTACTCCAGCTATTGTATGGAACTTTACCCGCTGATGGGGGATAGAGGCCACCATTCCTAGTGCGACATGGCCAGGAATACCCAAGATAGCAGCATAATCACTTATCACATCAATAACAATAAAGGTTACCTTAGCCACGACCCTGTAAGGGTGTTGTCCGATGTCAACCTCCAGCTCAACCTGCCCCTTGGCTTCCACCCTATGATAGGTGAAGCCTTCAAGCCGACCATCATAGGGTGACAATATTTCCTTCGTCAGTCCCATCTCTTGGAAAGTTCTGTAGTAGAGGATGTCCTTGGAAGCCCTTGTATCTACCAATATCATGCTCGTCGTACAACCATCTATCAACCCCGGAATTACCAGAACTTGCTCCCCGACGGCCAAATTGGTAGCTTACTCGTCCGGATAGAAACTGTTGACTTCCTCTTTGATGTATCTCCTAGGTGGCACGTGCAGAGCTTTGGTGAGCTGAAAAATCTTGTGCTTCAGGGCGGTGTTGCTCGCCTGCTCGGTGATCACTCCCAAATTCAATCGAGGATGCCTTGGTTCAGGTATACCCCATGTAGCTCGCTCACCTTCGTTAGGTCAAGCTCCCTTCACAAACCTGTCCAACCTTCCACTGTCGACCCATTTCTAAATAATACATTTCAGACTCATGCACTCCTTTGTAGTATGACCCGTATCCTTGTGGAACTCACAAAACTTGTTGTTGTCCCTTCTGAACTTATTTGCTGGGTTCATTGGAGCAGGTGGACCTAGCTCAACCGAATTCATGATATCAGTTCTGCTTACTGTCAAAGGTGTGAAAGTTTCAGGCACCCTCTCAGTCGCCCTTGTTCTATTCTTCCCCTTGTGAAATTACCCGGATCCGGCTGCGCGGGCCCCGGCATCTCACAATTCGAGTCGGGAGGTGTCACTACGTTTGTTTATAGAGTCGCCATGCCGTTTTGATTTACCCCAAAAACATTGAAAATAGGCTTTGTTTAAAAAAGGTTGTTGTGTGATAAGATTTTGAGTTCGGAGGTCAGGTTACGCCTCGGGAAGAGAATAGCAGAGCTCACCCGAGTCGCCTCGTATACACGAGTCTTTCGATACTCCTCTTTCTTTAAAAGTTGTGTGTGAGTGTATAGAGTCGAACCGATTTTCAAGCTCGTCATTTTTTCGAGCCCGGCTCGTGTTCGGCTCGTATGTTCGACGAGCTCTGTTCGAGATCGACTCGTTTGAGCTCGACTCGGGCTCGGCTCGTTAAAAGCTTGAATGAATTTTAGTATATATATATATATATATATATATATATATATATATATATATATATATATATATATATATATATATATATATATATATATATATATATATATATATATATATATATAAGTTGAAGCTTGAGCTCGGCTCGTTAAAAGCTCGTTTGATTTCAGATTTTTTTCAAAAAATGAGTCGAAGCTCGAGCTCGGCTCGTTAATACTCGAGTTCGAGCAGCTCGCGAAAAGCTCGCGAGCCAGCTCGTGAAAAGCTTGAAACTTGATTCGAGCCGAGCTCGAACAGGCATTCTGGGCTCGAGCTCGAGCTCGAGAAAAGCTCAAGCTCGAGAAAAGCTCGAGCTCGTTTAAAAGTTAACGAGCTCGAGCTCGAAACTTCAAAAGCTCGGCTCGGCTCGGCTCGGCTCTTTTACATCCCTATGTGTGTATGTGCTTTTAAAAATGCATGTTGAATATGATGTCTACATTGTATGCTATGTATTGAAATAAATTGAAATAGTGTTGGAAGGAAGCCTTACCAATGTTAGTTCGTGTCTGTCTTCCGCTGGGGAATAGTGTTTGAGTGTGAATAGTGCTCTGGGACGGACCGGGATTGCTTCGGGGATGTACCGGTGTCTGCGGACAGAGCTTCGGCGTGCCTTGGGAGAGTTAGGTGTGTCCTCGGGCAGAGGTTCGGCGTGTCTCGGGAATGTTGTTTGTACTCGGGCTGAGTTTCGGCGTGCGTCGGGATTGTTGGCTATACTCGGGCAGAGGTTCGGCGTGCGTCGGGATGCCTCGATGGATTTGGGCAGAGGTTCGGCATGCGTCGGGATTATCGGTTGTACTCTGGCAGAGTTTCGGCGTGCGTCGGGTTCGTCGGTTGTTGTAAGTACCCAAATCTGGCTCATGCCTTCCGGTTAAGTTTTCCGGCAATTCCGGCAAGTTTTCCGGTAATTCCCCGGACTTTCCTAGAGTTCCGGAATTATTCCGAAACTGTTCCAAAACACCTAAGGGCTGAAGGGAATGCTTGGTAATTAAGAAACACGTTTTTCTTAATCCAAAAAACCTTCTAGAATTGCCACCTTGCATGATTCTAGAAACATGCTGAGTCACACAGGATAATGCCGCACGGCTGCATTAGCCAAGGACCTCTAGCCGCACGGCCTCATTAGCATTATCCAGACTGCCTATAAATAGAGCCCTCCTCTACCCATTTAAAACAAACAATCAGAGAATTACCAGCATAAAAACTCTCTCAGAATACTCCACGAAGATCAGGAAGTTGAAGGTGCCAAGAAGCCACCCCCTCCTCCTTGAAGCCTACAAAAGTTGGTCCCTCCGCTAGGCAAAACCCCAAGAAGAAGAGGTCACCACCATTGGTAACCTCTCACTCCCTTACCTTGCATAATGCTTGTCTATGTGATTTAATTGCTCATTGCATTCATATATTATCATTATTTTGCTTGGGACTTGGCATTTATCATTAAAGATCCTATCTTTATCATACCCCCCCTCCCCCCTTTGCATCCTTTGCATGAAATAGGCATCATTTGCTCATAAAAATATGATCTTTAGCATCCTTTGCTCATAAAAATGTAATCTTTATGTTGAAGGTGCATCCTTTGCACCTAAAAGCCCCCATTTTACATTCAAAATGCATCTTTTGCACATAAAAATCATGTCTTTATCACAAAAATGCATCCTTTGCATCTAAAACCCATTTTCATGCATCCCTTGCATCAAAGATCATCTTTTTATCATCAAATTAGCATCCTTTGCATATTAAATACTATTTTCCACCATAAAAATGCATCATTTGCATAAAAATTATGTCTTTACATAAAAAGCATCCTTTGCAAATCAAATGCATCCTTTGCAATCCAAAAATGTCATCTTTTCACTAAAAATGTCATTTTTACATGCATTTCCCCATGTCCCCATTAGTAATCTTCGGAACGGACCGGTGTAAATATCCTATCTTTACATCGTTTCTCCCATTAAAGGTGCCACAATCTCTTTAGAAAGGGATAAACCTTGAACCTATATCTCCGACTATCACTTAAGACGAGCATGAAGCACATATATAAGCTCAACCGTCTTAAGGTGTAGGATTGATGGGCTAAGGTCACTCCTTTCCTAAAGAACCTCATTTTGGATTATAAAAGAGAGTCTTTCTCTCGATCACGCAAGTCCCGAGGTTAAAAAGCGATGATCACAAGTCCAAGATGAGGACGGAATCAAAATCCCGAACATATAAATTCCAAGAAATCCCGAGCGACAACCAATAAATAGTTTGTACGTCCGGAAGACAACTTGGGACATTTCCCCCTTTTTTATTCAAACACATGCACACAAGAAAGCACGCAAGCAAGCAAGATAAACGGAATCTAGGGAGACTTGCTACGGCAAGGCACCTTGGGTGAACGACGATCCGTTCTTCCCAAGGGGTAACTTAACCTCCGAACCCATAAAAAACCTTTTTTTCAAAGTTTTGAGGAAATCAAAATGGCGTGGCGACTCCGTTTTTCAAATTAAGCCGGATGTTTTCAAACTCGCGTGAATCCAACAAAAAACAAAATTTGGGCACACATTCACAGTTTGGCGACTCCGCTGGGAATAACCCAAAGGAGAGAAGCTTTCGTTTTTAAAATAAATGATACCCGGTATATAGGTGGAAACCACTTAACCTTCCTATATCGCTCCCTGACCCGGGGCTTGGGATAAACGGTGGTCTAACAATCCCACGTACCGGAATCACTTTTCGAAAAAAAATAATAAAAGAAAGCTTTTCCCTTTGAGCGGGTTAGACTCCCATCGCGTATTCCGTTCTTGCTTGCTTTTTTTGCCTTGCATTGCATCATTTGCATCTTGGGAATTGTGCATACTTTGGATTGGAAGCCTTCTCAAGGCTAAAAAGGTGCCTAAAGATTCGGGAAGCAACCTGAAATTGCAAAGGAGTGGAACTTGGAAAATTGATCCATGCAGTCGTACGGCTCAATCCTCCTTGGATTCTGACCGGGCGGCCTCAGTGGCAATTCCACCAGGAAAAATTGAGGTTAATCTGCCAGTCCTGGCAGCTTGGGGCTATTCAGTTCCAAGACTGACTAGGGCTCCCAGAAAATTTACGTGCCTTATCTGTTGCATTTTCCCCGTCCCGAAAATCATTCCTTTAAAACACATTTATGAAAATCTTTGTTTTAACTCAAAAAGGAACATTTTTAGGAGACCGCACACTACGCGCACCTCATATATCCTATACACTTTGCACGCACGTCCCTTTAAACCCGGGGTGGTTTTTCAGCTGCAGTCACGGACAGCCTTACGATGCTCCCGGGCGCGCACGGAATCACCCCAAACTCCCCATGGCAGCCAGTGTCGACCAATGCACAGTCCGTGTCACACGTTTCAAAAAACCGTGACTTTTGGTTGGTTTTTGGTCTAGTCCGTGTCATATAGCCCATTTGCATATCCCCGTAAAGGTCAAGCCTTAGTTCATAACGGAAGTCAAGGTCCTTCGCTCAAAGCGAAACTCTGCCAAAATTCCGACAAGGAAAAATCGGTAGAATCTTGACTCCAACATTGACTTTGACCTTGACCCACACGGAATGCGTAAGAGTTGAGACTGAGTCCTTGCCAAAAATCCAAAAGATCTTTCGCTCAAGCGAAGCTCTGCCAAAATTCCGACAAGGAAAAATTGGCAAGATCTTAACCTGGCATTGACTTCGATTTTGACTCACGCACGGCGTATGCAACGAAGTTCAATGTGACACTGTGTCATCCGGCTTTTACCGCCCGACCCATGCCTATTATCTTCTCGGACATTACCGAAAAGTCAAAACGTCAATCGCGCAAGCGAAATTCTGCCGAAATTCTGTTAAGGCTGAAAGACGAGACTTTCCCGGTATTGCCTTGACTATAATTCGCATCGCTCGTGCGTTAAAAGTTCCTATGACCCGCTAGACCCATTAGGAGCGTTCTTTTCTCTCGGTCGGTGGGATCCGCGTGCCCTATAGGACCCTCGCCCGGGGCTGTCCACCCTGGGAGGTCAAAATACAGGTGGAATACGAGGGGCTTATAGACGTAGTGACGGAACCCACTGATCCAGGATCTAGAGTAGTTGCGAAAAAGAAGGGCAAACCCCCTTTTCCAACCAAATAGAAATTAATAAAAGACACTGTTTTAAGTAAACTGGAAAATTCCTAATTTGCATATTGCCTGAGCCTTCAGCCTAAACACCTACCCCGAGTCTAAACCTCTCCTATCCCTTTCCTGCAGCGAGAAAGAAGTGAGTGAGAGCACCAGTACAGCAGTTTGTTGGCATAAAGATCTCAAGTAACCCATTAAAGTCTTCAAGTCTTAGCTTTCCGGTGCCAAAATGGCCAACGTGGTAATCAACAATGGTAATAACCAAGCAGTCGGAGAGGCCATTCCAGTTCAACCCAGGCCCCACATCTGGTATGATATATGTGATTGTGAAGACTGTCTGGAATATGAGTATCAAGAATGGATTAATGAAGATGCTCCTTCAAGGAAGAAGAAGAAGAGGAAATCCACGCAGCAGAAATTAAAGGAAAGGTATGAAGCCGGGGACAAGAGCGTGGGAACTTTAGGGGAGCCTTCAGGCAAGTTTGACTACTACGTCAGTTATGCCAAGGAGCCCGCCAAGGAACCCGTCATTCAAAGCACAGTCCAGCCTGACATCCCTGTGATCAGTGACCCTCTTGAAGCAGAGAATTCCGAATTCGTTGCCATCATAAAATTCAATGAGAAGCTAGCAGATCTAGAAGCAGAATACAGAAAACCCATAGAATACGTGGCTAATCAAGGAAGAATCAAGATCCCTTCTGAAGAAGACTTCATCAGCATTATCCAGGCCAACCCTCATGTTGGCTATACTGACAAGGTCGTAGTGTCAAAGATCAGTAAAGAAAAAATGAGTTATCAGCAGTGTATTGATAAGATGAGCCGACTCTTCAGCCAATGAGTCCAGCTTGTCACGGGACGAGCTCGCCGAGAGATTACATCAAGCTACTCTAGCTCCTCTCACCATCTTTCCGAGGTACCGGCCTACCAATGATTTCCGACAAGTTTTTGATCGGTTTGAAGTCTCCAACTTTCTCGAAGAATGCCGACAAGACGCTACTCCCCTGTGGCAACAAAGAAGAAAGAGTAAACCCCAGTCCAACCCGCGTCAAACACTTCGAGTCAAATAAGTAGTGTAGGGTCCAGAGTCAGTAGGGTCAAGAGTCAGTTTGAGTCAGGAATCTTTGAATTCCAGTCCTCTGAGTCATCCGAAGGCCTCATGCCTGAGGATTATGAATATGTAATCGATGTCATCTTTCCTCTCGCTTTGAATGAAATGACAGATCTTTCTGATTATCTCCTTATTGCCAACTTAACAAATGATAAATTAACTCAAAACTTAGCAACAGTTAATAATGAATCATTTGAACAAGATGCAAACACACTAAACGAACAATACATTAAAGAAATCTTTAAGCAGGTTACAGAAAAAGAGGAAAATCGGGCCCAAGCTGCCGAGGAGGTTTTGACAAGTGTTAACTTGGGTACTGTCGAGGAACCTAAAGAGACACAGATTGGAAGCTTCTTCCAAAGGGTTGAACGGCATGCATCGGTTAATCGCTCGCAGAATACATGGACGTCTTTGCATGGTCGTACAAGGATATGCCGGGGCTAGACAGGTTCAATAGTAGAGTACGAGAATCCCTCTAGCACCGAGATGTTAAGCCGGTAAAGCGAAGCGAGGAAAATCAAGCCAGAATGGTCTCTACAGGTCAAAGAAGAAATTGAGAAGCTACTGCGGGTAGGATTCATCAGAGTCATCGAATATCCGACATGGTTGTCCAATATTGTGATCGTAACCAAGGCCAATGGGAAGGTGTGCTGCTGTGTAGATTTTCGGGATCTGAACAAGGCCATCCCCAAAGATGATTACCCCTTACCGAACATAGACATCCTGGTGGACTCCACTGCCAACTACGAAGTCAAATCCTTCGTTGACGGCTTTGCAGGCTACAACCAGATCAAGATGGCCGAGGAAGACCAAGAAAAGACAGCCTTCACCACACCGTGGGGAACTTACTGCTATACAGTAATGCCATTTGGGCTCAAGAACGCCGGGGCTACTTATCAAAGGGCAGCGACCGCGCTTTTTCATGACATGATCCACAAGGAGATTGAGGTCTACGTAGACGACATGATAATCCACTCCAAAGGCGAGGATGGGCAGCACTTTAATGACCTGCAAAAGTTCTTTGAAAGGCAGAGACAACACTCCATGAGACTAAACCCTGCTAAATGCACCTTCGGAGTGACAAGGAGAAAAGTGCTGGGGTATATGGTCACGGAGCGAGGTATCGAAGTCGACCCCCGAAAGATCAAAGCCATTATGGACATGAGGCCACCTCAAACCCAGACAGAAGTCAAAAGCTTTATGGGCAAACTGCAGTACATCAGCCGTTTCGTCAACCAGTTGACCACTATGTGCGAGCCCATCTTCAAACTCATGAAGAAGAATGTAGATACAGAGTGGACCGAAGAATGCCAGGATGCCTTTGACCAGATCAAGGCGTACTTAGTACATCCTCCAGTGCTATGCCCCCCACATAGATAGAAACCTCTTCTGCTCTATCTCACTGTCACTGATACGGCAGTTGGGGCTATGCTTGCTCAGGAGAAGAAAGACTCTCGGGTAGAAAATGTCATTTACTTTGTCAGCCGGAAGCTGCAGGGAAGTGAGCTCAATTACTCATCAAGGCTGACTCCGCCTCCTGCTCCCAATTCTGGTTGAGCCTACTTCTTAGGTCGTCACTTGGAACAGATATGTGGGTACAGACAGGTTGTTCAATCATCCGTTGCTCGCCATTCTGCCTAGCACTCCCATTCGGTCTGACACTCCCATTAGGCTGCTTGTGAGAGGTTTGGGAGGGAGCTGCTCTTTGCGACCTCCTATCATCCTGATTTGGAGATTCTGGCATATCAAGTAATTCCTGCAAGATTCTAGCCCGTTCCAGCAACATCTCTTTCATACTGAGGTGATTAGTTGAGGGACCTGGATTGTCGCCTACAACTGTTCGACCTACCGATTGCCGCTTTGGCTGTGGATGCGCTTCTGTTTTGGGCATAGGCCTCTTTTTTTGCCTCCTATTATCCGGCAATCCAGTTCCATCAGCAACACTATTGGATCGCGTCGCCCTCCTGGCATGGCGAGGTGGAGGAGGAGGAGGAGGCAAATTGGCATTACAGTTTCCGGTGCCGGTGTCCATGTTTCCACCGGCATTCCTTTGTTCGCTCTCAGTAGAGGGTATATCAATGCGTCCGTCTGTAGCCATAATAATGATTGATTAGATTTTGAGGTAAAAAAGCTTTGATTCCCGGCAATGGAACCAAACTGATGCTGCAGGAAACGTGTTGATCAGCCTACGTCCAGCAATTAGGTTAATCCACTGGCTTTAATTAACCTGAAACAAGGAACCCACGACTCGCCGAAATGGTCTCCGGCAAAGACCCTCGGGCATGAGAGTAAGTATAGTGTTTAGAGCTAATAAATTATAATAAACAAAAGTATTCAGAATAACAAATAGCAATTACCTCAAAACCGTTGATGTTATAATAAACAAAAGTATTCAGAATAATTGTAGTAGGATTGCATGAGATCCCTAGAATCACGGATCAGATCGTGGAAACAATCGTGTCCATATATAACTCCTGATTTGTAGGGAATCTGTTAAGCAAAGAATTGTATGTACGTTATGACTCTGTAAGTCGACGTAAGCCTTGTAGGTCGAGGTCGCCCGTTGAGTCTAGGTCGACCTGACAGTATGATATGGCTGGATCATTCCCGTATGAGATATGGATCGTAGGTCGGACAAAGCTAGGTCGGGACCAAAGAGGTCGGACAATGAGCTAGGTCGACTGATCTTTGATGCTGGGCCGTGGGCCATATTATAATTGGGCTGAACCACCAGAGATGTGGTGGCAATGATGTCTGAATAACTAGGCTTCGTATATTGGGCCTAGCCCGTCACTTTTATTCCGTTCAATTGTCTTTCCAACCTCAATCAACTTCCTGTTCTTTCTTTTCACAACCCCATTTTGTTGTGGAACACAAGCACTAGAAAAATTGTGATCAATTCCATGGCCATCACAATATTATGAAACACCGTTGTTTTTTAATTCTATTCCATTATCAGACCTTACACTAACAATGTCATCTTCTTTTTGGGTTTGGAGCCATCTAAAGAGTGAGGTTAGAATTTCATAGCAATCATCCTTCGTTATCATCATTTCAACCCACGTGTATCTTGAGTAATCATCCACTACTACTAAAGTGTATCTATTTCCTCCAATGTTAGCAGTGGTGACGGGTCCAAACAAATCTATGTGAAACAGTTGTAAACATCTTGAAGTTGATGGAGCTGTCTTGCTGGTGAAAGACGAGGTAGTTTGTTTACCAAGTTGACAAGCATGACACTTTTCTGCATGATGATCAGCCACTTTGGGTAAACCACGAACGAGGTTTTCCCTTCCAACTTTTGCAAGATACTTGAAGTTCAAGTGGCTCAAACGCTTGTGCCATAGCTAACTATTTTCGCTCACATTATTAGCTACAAAACAGAGATTAGTAATACTACATGTAGAATTTAAATCGATGATGTAAATATTACTCTTACGAATCCCTGTGAGTAATGTGACTCCGGAGATGCCATTTTTGTTAAGAAATTAGATGAAATGAAGTTGCAGTGCATTCCTTTGTCACAGAATTGAGAAATTGATAGAAGGTTGTGCTTGAGTCCTTCAACAAGTGAAACCTTCTCAATGGTGAGGTTTCCTCTCCTAATTTTTCCATAGCCAACAGTTTTTCCTTTGTTGTTGTCTCCAAAGGTTACAGACGAACTGCTTGCTTCAATGACATTTTTCAATAAAGATCTATCTCCAGTCATGTGTCTTGAACATCCACTGTCAAGATACCATTCATTTGATTTTGCCTTGGAGTTACCAGTTATTCAGCAGAGGACCTGAAAAATAGACATTTAAAAATGAGGTCCCCTTTATTCTTTTGGGTCCTAAAGTTAGCATCTTTTGATAACCCACACCTGTTTGACAGAAGGTGGATTATGCTTTCTGGCATTAGGTGTGAACCTCAAAAGGCATTCTGCAGCCTTGTGATCAGAACCATCACACACATAGCAATGATGAAAGCGGTGAGCAAGCTGAGGTTTAACATACTCTTTACTGTTCTTTGGATTAGCATTTGTTTTTGGGACTGAGTTTTTGGCCTTAACAAAGGTGATCATTTTAGATTTGATCGCGGTTTTTCTAGGAATGCTATTCTTGCTTTTGAAGACAAGAGGTGCGGTCGAAGAAGAAAGGCGGTCAGCCACAAATGAAACCTCATCAGCGGTTTCATCCTCAGAGAATCTTTTCCTTTTATTTTTGAATTTTTCCCAAATTGTTTCTTAGGGTAGAAAAAGTGGAAATTAAGTTTAGCCTTTTGCTCCTGTCCATTACCCTTTGAAGCAGAATGCTTTTCCTTGAAAATTTCATAAGTTTGTTTTGAAAATTCCTCATTCTTTCCACAACAAGATGCACACTTCAAATTGTCACCAGTTTGGAATCCCAAGCCTTCTTTGTCACCACTAGACTTTTAGGATTCAAGAATTTGATCCATAGTAACACGAGATTTGGTCCACTCATCAATTACCTTTTGGAGGTCATTGTTTTGAGCAACCAATTCATCGTTTCTAAGTTGAAGTGCAGCAACCTTGGTTTCCAGAATGAAGTTTTGTTCAGTAAGAGGAGTAATGCTTTTGACTTGGTCTTTCAGAAGTGAAATTTCAGACCTCGATACAGTTTTCTTTGTCTTAATCTGAGTAATTTCATCGGTTGCTAAATACAAAGCTTTCTTAACATTTTCAAATTTACGAATCATCACTTCAGCTTTCTTGAACATCTCTTCATGTTCCATGGGAGAGACCTTTTACACCTTTTTCAAAGATTTTTTGGTTGAAATAGTTTTTGAAGGTGTTTCATTTTTAGAGGGAAAAATGGGACGAGAGTAAGAACTATTCTCAATCTTATAACTAGGAGTGAGTTTCACATTATCATCCTCACTAATGATCCTAGCTTTGGTTTTCTTAGGAGCAACCTCTTCCTCCATATCTAGCGACTCGACTAATTCATTATTTGAATCATCCTTGGAAACAAGGTAGAGATTAACCTCTTCGGTTTCATCTTCACTTAATTCATCAGAATCCGTTTCAATCCAAGTAGCTAGCTATTTTGAGTTCTCATCCTCAACAACCATTCCCTTACGGTGAGAAAATTTCGCAGGGGAGGTTTTCTTTTTCAAGTATTCAAATCTTGGGTGTGGACACTAAGAAGCAAAGTGACCAGGCTTTCTACAGTTGTAGCATACGAGGTCACTCTTTTTCTTTGTATCACCAGCCTTGGAAAAAGTTGATGTAGGTTTGCCTTTTGAAAATGGTTTTGAAGTTTTGCGAAATTTTTGAAACCTTTTCACAAACATAGCAAATTCATCATCATCCATATCAATGAGTGATGAGGTTGAAATAGAGGAATTTGAGGTTTGCTTTGATGAAGAAGGTTTCTCCTCATGTTCAATGACAGACATAGAAAGTGTTTTGACTTTTACTTCAACCTCTTCAATATGATCCAACTTGAGTTCATGGACCTTAAGATTTGCATAAAAATTACTTAGAGTCCAAGTATTTAAATCTTTAGAGTCCTCAAGATAAGTGGCTTTATTAACCCATCTTGAACCCCAAGGCAGCAAGAAATGTCATATTGATTTCTTTATCAGTTAAAGTCTTACCAAGAGATAGACAAGAATTTACGACCTCAACATAGCGATCATAAGTTTGACGCAAGGTTTCATTGGGGTTCCTGTTGAAGTTGTTGTATTTCCTTTAAACAGCAAATTTCTTGTTTTCCTTGCAAAGATCGTCTCCTTCAAGGTAGCTTTAAATTGCATCCCACATTTCTTTGGCGGTTTTGCATTTTATGACTTTTTGAAGGGTTGAAACAGTCAAGGTTCCAGAGATGATGTCTTGCTTTGCTGTCCAAAGCAACTAACCTCTTTTCTTCATCAGTCCACTCAGCTTTCAGCTTTTTGACCTCTGGAGTTTCAGTGTTGGTGGCTGGATTAGTGTTGGCCTTCATGGGAACAAAGGGGCCATTGATCACACAGTCCACCAGCATCTCATCAGTGGTTTCCAAATGAATTAACATTCGGGTCTTCCAGATGTCAAAGTGGTCTTCATCCAGTAAAGGAATGTGTGAGTAGTTAATCGTTGTCATGGTTTTTGAGTTTGCCATGACGAATTGGCACCCAAGCTGTTAAGCTTGAAAAACAAAATAGTTTTATAAAGGTGTTTGCTCTGATACTACTTGTTGGTCTCAAAGAAGAAAACAAGGGTGAAAAACAACTAGAGGGGGGTGAATAACTGTTACAAAATTTTCGACCCTTTTGAAAAACAAAACCTCTTGCTTACAAAACCGCTCTTGCATTGTATCAAAACCGCAAGTGAGGTTTGTAAAATGCACATCGGAATTTCTTAGTGAGGTTTAGTAGTGCGGTTTGCAAAATAATAAAATAAGGTTTGACAATGATTAACTATAAACACAATTCACAAATCTGGATAACCTATGAAGATCAAACGGATAAGACAAATTAGTTTGAATGATGAACAATAAAGAAAAGGCAGAAATTAAAGAACACAATATTTGGAGTGGTTCAATCGTAAATGATCTACATCCACTACCAAGATGGTTAGTCTTGGATTTTCTAACTAACTACTAGATTTGTATTAGATGATGAGAGAGATTACAAGGTTACAAGAGTCAAGCTCAAATCTAAAATCTAAACAATGAAGCAAATCCTAGACTATAACCGGTATATCTCAAATGATTTAATCTATGTGATTAATCAAGTGAGGTATGTGTGTGATAAACAAGATTCAAGTCTCTTTAAATCTGTATGATATAGAGCACAATAAATCTTGGTGCTACAAGGCTTGAATTTCTGGGCTGGAGATTTATTCTTGAAGGTATGAAGGTTGAAGATGAAGATTCAAAGGATTATGAAAATCTAGAAAATATCTTCAAATCTTCAAAGGACTCTAGTTATATTAATATTCTTAAGCAATCTTCAAATGATGAAGATTGGGGATATTTATACTCAAGCACCAAAAAGTAGCAATTTGATACAGCGTCAGCTGTAGCAAGTACAGTGCTGGTGCGGTCTGATTGGTCCACGTGTCCACTTTTGTCCTTTTATTCAGAAGTTGTTGATAAGGTTGTACGGACCTCAACTGACATTTTGGGATGAAGGACATCTGTCACCTTTTCAAAAATTCTTTTAAACTCTGAGTGACCGTTAGTCACGTTGATTGAACTCGTGGTTGATTCAACATTGCTGACGTGGATTAATCAGTCAAAAGTGGTCCAGCTCTTCAAGTCTTCAATCATTGGATGAGGTTAGTGAGATGCGGTCTCACAGATGAGGTTTGCTTTGCAGTTTGCTGAGTGTAGTTTCATAATGAAGTTTGCATAAGCGGTTTGATAAGTGCGGTTCCATTCATAAGGTTTGCACTAGCACTGCGGTTTTGCATGTCTGCAAAACCTCTTTACTTGAAACCTCATGTCCAATGCAGTTATGCCAGTTTTCAAGCCTAAATAAACCTATTCTATAAATTGGACTTGTAATAAAAAATTAAAGTTTAAACTTCATTACATATGGGTCTAAAGTCCAGAAAATATAGATAAGGTTATGGTATCAATCAAATTAAAGCTAAGGCTAGAAGGGTTAAAGTATGCATACCCAACAGACTATGAGGATGAGTTGAAGATTTGGCCATCACTTTCGGCTTAGTGCGGTTAGCCGCACGGTTGGAGCCTTCCTTGGCTATTTCATCTTCTGCATAAAGGCCATCTTGGCCAACAAAATCATCAGCATCATTTGGAGTCAAATGTGGCTCAAGGAGAGAATGTTTATCAAAAGTAACATGGAAAGATTAAACTATCTTTAAATTATTTTTATTGAAAACACGAAAAGCTTTATAATGTTTGACATACCCAACAAAAATACCTTCATCAGCTTTAGAAGCGAATTTAACTCGATGCTCTATTCCATTGTATAACATAAAACATTTGTATTCAAAAATCTTGAAGAAAGCAATGTTGGGGGTTCTTCCTCTCTAAAGTTCATATGGAGTTTAATTCTGGATCTTGTTGATGAGGGATCGATTTTGAGTGAAGCACGCTGTGTTAGTTGCTTTAGCCCAAAAATATTGTGGTAGATTGGCTTCAACGAGCATTGTCTTTCCAGATCAATCAACGTTCTATTCTTTCTTTCCACAACCCCATTTTGTTGTGGAACTCTAACAGCAGAGAAGTTATGGTCAATACCATGGTCATCACAGTATTGAGCAACACCGTTGTTATTGAATTTAGTTCCATAATCTGATCTAATACTAACGATGTCATCTTCTTTTTGAGTTTGGAGCTGTCTAAAGAGGGAGGTTAAGATGTTATAGCAATCATCTTTGGAGGTCATCATCTCAACCCATGTATATCTTGAGTAATCATCCACCACAACTAAAGTATATCTACTTCCTCCAATGCTTGCGATGGTGACAGGTCTAAACATATCAATGTGAAGTAGTTGCAAACATCTTGAAGTTGAAGGCACGGTTTTGCTGGAGAAAGATGCCTTGGGTTGTTTGTCAAGTTGACATGTGGTGCACTTCTTGTCTTGGTGATCAGCTACTTTAGGTAGACCACGAACTAGACTTTCTCTTCCAATCTTTGATAGATACTTGAAGTTCAGGTGACTAAGTCTTTTGTGCCATAGCAAACTATTTTCACTCACACTTTTTGCTACAAAATAGAGATTAGTAATGTTGCAAGCAGAATTAAAGTCAATATAATATAAACATTACTCTTATGAATCCCTTTGAGCAAAGTGACTCCGGATGTGCCATCTTTAATGAAGCAGTTCATTGAATTGAAGTTGCAATGCAATCCTTTATCACAAAATTGAGACATGGAGAGAAGATTGTGCTTGAGTCCTTTGACTAGAGAAACTTCTTTTATTGTGATATTTCCTTTTCGAATGACTCCATATCCAATTGTCTTTCCTTTGTTGTTATCCCCAAATGAACCAGCTTCTCATCAATAGACTCCAAATGAATCAGCATGCGAGCTTTCTAGATACCGAAGTGATCTTCATCCAATATAGGAATGTGCGAATAGTTAATCATTTCCATAGCTTTTGAAGTTGCCATGACGAATTGACACCCAAGCTGTTAAGCTTGAAAAACAAAGAATAGTTTTATAAAGGTGTTTGCTCTATTATCACTTGTTGGTCCTAAAGGTGCAACAAGGGTATGAAAAACAGCTAGATGGGGGTGAATAGGCGTATAAAATTTTCTAGCCCTTTTAAAAAAATCAACATTTGCTTACTACGCTGAAAGTGTGGTTAAGTTAAAACCAACTATTAAGATAGTAAAATGTAAAACGGAAGTTTCTAAATATAAAAGTATAGTAGTGAAAGTGAGTGTGGTCGACCGCAAATGAAAAAGTGTGGTCGACCGCAAGGTTGAAAAATATGATAAGGCAGATTTCTACTATAAACACAATTCACAATGTGGCTGGCTATCAATGAAGATCAAACACAAGAAGCAATAATAAAACTTAAGAACAAACAAAGTAAAGTGCAGAAAGTGTTAGACAAGGTATTTGGAGAGGTTCAATCATAAATGATATACGTCCTTTACCAAGATGGTTAGTCTTGGATTTTTTAAGAGAGATAGTATATTTAGATATTTGAGTTGTTGTTACAATGATTACAAAGTTGAGAATCAATATCAAAACTAACTATCTTTTCTATGAAGCTAATCCTAGACTATAACCAATGTATCCCAAGTAATGCAATCAAGATTAATTTTAAGGTGTGTGTGTGTGTGTGTGTGATCAAGATTCAAGAGCTCTTTATAATAGAAGTATTAGAACTTGATAAATCTTGTTGTGGTTACAAGGCTTGAGAGATTTCTGGGTAAGTAATATTTCTTGAAGGCTTGAATATGAAGTGTTTAAATATTCAAATGATTTTAGAAATCTGAGTATGAGATTCAACACTTCTTGAGGATTTCAACAACAATATCTCTACATGTCTTCATGGCTCAAACACAAGGCCTATTTATAGCATTGGTAATAGAGTAGCCTTTGAAAATCCTTATTGAATAAGTATTAAAGACAATATGCTGTTAATGTCTGATTGGAGCACGTTTCTTTTATGTCTTCATGTTACAAAGTTATTGGAAAGGTGGTGTGTCATTTGTACGAATGCCAAACATTGTCACCTTTTTTGAAATTCTTTAAGTGAACTCTGCAACGGTATAATTCTTTGTGTTATTTCTTAGTTGTGGTTAGAGTTAGTTATACCAATATCTAATATTCATCTTCAATTTGGCTAAGGACATGAGTAAGATGCGGTCAACCATAGCATTGCGGCCGACTGCATGGAGTTGTTAAAAAGGTGAGGCTTGTCTTGAGCTGTGCGGTCAGGCGCGTGGTCAACCGCATGGTTCAGATTTTCAATTGTTATTGAGTCAAAATAATTAGAAATTCTATTCTTTTAAAGCCTAAGTAACTATTTTATAAAAATGGACTTCACTAAAACTTTGAATTATAAAACTTCATACATATGATTCTAAATTCCATGTAAAATAAAATAGGCGATAATATTAATCAAATCAGTATTAGAAGGGATTTATAATAAGAATACCCAACAACATCTTTCCTCCATCTTATTAAATAATTCATTGTCAATTTCTTAAGAACAATATTTTTACTTGGTTGGACCTTCTTACAACCACTTTATAGTGATATAAGTAAGTATAAACAAATACTCTCTCTATCGCACTATAAAAATTACACTTATTATTTACACGAAAATTAAGAAAAATGTTAGTGGAATAGGTGTTGTAAGTATAAAAAGTGAGGTGTAAGAGAGAAAGTGGGTAGAAAATAGAAATTGAATTGTTGTTATGAGTATGATATAAGTGTCCCATTAATATAACACAAAATCTGGGGAGAAACGCGTTTCTCCGTCGCTTATGGAGAAACGGGGCTTGTTATGTCGCGCGACATACGTAGCCACAAAAACTGGATATCACTTCATCGCCTTCTGATATCCGTAAGCTTTGAAAAGGATATCCGAAGCTTTGAAAAGGATATCCGAAGCTTTGTAAAGCGACATCCGTAAACCAAATATTTTTCTGATATCGCTTTACAAAGCTTCGGATATCCATTTCAAAGCTTCTGATATTCGTAAATTGTAAAGGATATCCGGAAAAATACTTGGTTTTCGGATATCCTTTACAAAGCTTCGGATATCCATTTCAAAGCTTCTGGATATCCAGAAGCTTTGTAAAGGATATCCAGAAACTGGCTACTTATGTCGCGCGACATAATAAGCCCCGTTTCTCCATGCGCGACGGAGAAACGCGTTTCTCCCCAGACGCACTCTTAATATAAACATGATACAATATTTTCATTTTAGCAAGTGTGCAGTTTATAGTGGGACACCCTAAATACAAAAAGTATGTAATTTGTAGTGGGACGAATGGTGGAACGATCATCACACTTTTTTTAGTGGTTAATATGATTATTAGACTTTGACAAATTGTAGCTAAAAGTATTTATCCTAATGAAACTATGAAAGTTTTTATAAATAATATTTTAAAGTTATATCAAATACAAGTTCTAAAAGTTTATCGGCATAATTAACCACTAAAAATTGGAATTATAATAGGACATAGTGAGTAGTTTTTTTTTAATATACACCCTTCCTCTCAAAATGATTTTCCTACTTTTTTGTAATTATTACAAATGAACTTTGAGCAATAATTATAGGTTAATTTAAATATATTAATGTAAATGTAAATCTTTTAATTGATAAACAATCAACAATACTGTCAATAATAAGTTTTACATTTTAATTATGATAACTAAATTAGCCTGAAATAATTGCGCAAAAGTCATATGTAATTGTAACGACCCCGAAATCCATACATAATAATAATACTTAATTTAATAATAGAATAGCCTCCAACGGCTACTAAAACCATAATTCAAAAGTACTAACCACTATTTGAAATAAACTTAAATGCTGAAAACGGTAATAATCTCTACGGCTAGTACAAACCACTAGCTCAAAATACTTAATATTCTAAAATAATTATTTGAACTCCAAAAGCCGCTAATCCATCAAACACGCAGCCAATCCTCTCCAATCATTTATTACCTGGGAGGGGAAAGAATATGAAAGGGTGAGCGAACAAAGCTCAGTAAGTTCATACGGGGTCTCTTCGGTTTCTAAGAAGAGACGACCGGAACGAACGGAGTTTAATAATATATCAATGAAAGGATAACATGTACAATAAATAGTTTTGGTACTGAGAATGTCAAAGGAGGTTACTTTTTCAAATAACAAGTAGTGGCACTTTTACAATAACCGATAGAACTTTACACACACTTGTCCGTCAATTCCAAGTAATTGTGCACCTTTAATCTAGGGTGACTCCGATACACCTATTCGGTGATCGTTGAATAAGAAGATCTACGCCTTTAATTTAAGGCGCCCCCTTATTCTGAATAAGAGAATCTACGCCTTTTATCTGGGGCGCTCCCTTATTCTGATATATCATGATAATCACATCTATAGAATTTAGGTCATTTCATTCTGACTAGACCATTTCATTCTATAGTGAGGTCATTTCAATCTGACTAGACCTTAGGTCATTTCAATATGTCTAGATCAATTTATTTAACTTTGAGACCATTTCAATCATGCCAGGTCTTAGGTCATTTCAATCTGCCTAGACCAAATACATATAGAGTCCTCATCAATTGGACAATTTAACATCATATATTCATAGGGTTCATGGTACGAGAACACATAAGTCAATTTCAATTCACATAGATACACATTGAACAAAACGCATCAATGGTAAGATATTCCAAAAACGTTCATAACGAGGAATACAATTGAATAACTACCGGCCACTTGGTAGTATACAAATCATCAATAGGGAATTCTATAACAAAGGAAGATACATTCAAATGCTTAATGAACGTAATCCCTTACCTTAGCTTTGCTTTCCTTCCTTAAGCAACGCCTTTACGCGAAATCTACAATCACGTAACAACATAACTTAGGCACGAGTAATCGTTTATTACTTCTTACGTACCTATACTTCCTTTCCTTAGTTAACATATGAGTTACTCTTAGACTCACCTTAACCTGGTTAACTAACTTTCTATTTTTAGGAACTTTCCTAATTTAGCAGCTTCTTAATTTTAGAAACTTTCTTCTTATAGAGCTTTCCTCAAGAGGAAACTTAGGTTCAATCCTTTCAATGGAAGTCTAATTCCTTGATAGCTTCCTAATTGCGGTCCCTCTTCTCTTTTTGGGTAGCCTTCTTTAATTAGAAAGTTTCCTTCTTTGGAAGCTTTCAATTTCGAACCCTACTATTCTAGGAACCTAAGTCTTTTAGTATTCTTTTTAATACTAAAGTGTTATTTTTCTTCTTTCTCTTTGATATAATTTTTTTAAAGTCTTTGGACTTTCCCTAAATTTCAAAAGGTTCCTTTAGGTTTTCTTAATTTCAATAAAGTCCTTTAACTTTCCAAATTTTACAAAATAGTCCCTCAACTTTTTGAAAAATTACAAAACAGTCCCTCAACTTTTAGATATTTGCAAATTAGTCCCTCAACTTTTAAATATTTGCAATTTAGTCCCTCAACTTTTAAATATTTGCAAACTAGTCTCTCAACTTTTAAATATTTACTAATTAGTCCCTTGACTTTCAATTAATGACAGAATGGTCCTTCTGCAGTTTTAAGCTTTACAATTTAATCCTTCAGTTAATTTCTCCATCAATTTCCTGACTGTACAGTTAGACTTTTAACGGTTTCAGCTTATAACTATTCAGTTTAGTCCTTTTTCAGTTGAAAACTTAACTGAAATCATTTAAACTAACCCAAAAGCTTAATGGATTTAACAAAATATAATTCCATAACCCTAAGGTGCCCTAAACATCATTTTTTTGTTCCTCCTTTTCATCCAAGAATAATTGACATAATAATTTAATTCAACCCAAGAACATAATTAGGGCTTTTACAACTTAATACTTTGAATTTCATAATCTTATTATTCAAGATTTAAGATTCAACAATAGGTTATACTCCTAATCATTAAACCTTAGATTTTCCCATCTTTATAATCATCAATCAATTCATTAAACTCCAAGATTGAACATTTAAAATCTAAGAATGAACATCCTAGAATAAAATAATTTTAAATCTTCAAAAATTCATAACTAATTCAATACTAATCCAAATTGAATGAAACGAAAGCCAAAATTTAGGATTTTTCATTACCTTGATTTTTCGTTTAGAAGAATTGATCAAAAAAGATCAAGAGCTCGGCCGAATCCCTCCTCCTTCAGTTCGGCTGCCTCCAAGAATTAGGATTTAAAATTTTTTTTTTCTTTTGTTAATTATAAGGGTTATGGAAATTAAGGAGGGTTTTTGATATTTATAATTGGGTATCATCCTCCTTGGGCCACACACCTCACAAGCCCACATAATTTAGCCCAACTTGGTCAATCCTCCTACTCATTTAATTTAACCCTTAATAGCCCAATTATTAACTACTAATTAATAATTACAATTACATTAATTATTTGTTAAAAAAATAATTAAATTAAAATTCTAAATTCAAATTTTTTTCGGGTCTTTACATTCTTACCCCCTTAAAAGAGTTTGGTCCTCCAAACTAAACGTACCTTAATTTTCGAAGACATCGGGATACATTTTACGCATCTCGCTTCCGAGTTCCCAAGTTGCTTCTCGCTATGTGTGGTTGCTCCATTGCACCTTCACATATGGAACCAACCGCTTTCTTACCTTCTCGTCCTTTCTGGACGATCTTGATCAGTCTTTCATCATAAATCAAATCGGCACAACCTCTTAGCTGTTTGTACTCGATCACGTGACTCGGATCGTGAATATACTTCCTTAGCATAGAGACATGGAACACCTCATGCACTCCAGCTAAACCGGTGGTAGTGCCAATCTATAGGCCACTTCCCCAATCTTGTCAAGGATCTCGAACGGTCCCAAATATCGTGGACTTAACTTTCCCTTGCCTATACTCTCTTGCATCTTTACTGCCTCTTCGTCAATTTCTTGGGCTTCCTTAATTCTGTTCAAAAGTGTCGGCTGAACCATCAGCAGAGTCAAATACCCTTTAATTCGCACTTCTAAGTTTGAAACCTCAATGTTATTCCACGCACTTACCCCCTTAGAAATCAATGCCGCTAAGGTTCCGCAACTCTTCCTACTCAATGCATCGGCCACCTTATTGGCCTTCCCTGGATGGTTTGATATCGTACAATCATAATCCTGCAATAATTCAAGCCATCTCCTTTGTCTCATATTAAGCTCCTTCTGAGTGAAAATGTATTTAAGATTCTTATGATCCGTAAATATATTTGACAAGTTGTTCCATACAAGTAATGTCTCCAAATTTTCAATGCAAATACCACCGCTGCTAATTCCAAATCGTGGGTCGGGTAATTCCTCTCATGGTTCTTCAATTATATTGGCGCATAAGCTATAACCTTATCATTCTGTATCAACACGCAACCTAATACCTTCAATGGAGTATCACTATATATCACAAATCCGTCTGATCCTTGGTATAGTAAGAACCGGTGCGGACACAATTCGACTCTTCAGCCCTTGAAATTTCTTTTCACATTCTTCTAACTAAACAAACCTTGCTCCTTTCTGCGTTAACCTTGTTAACTGTACTGACAACTTCGAAAGTCATTCAATGAATCTCCTATAGTATCCTGTTAACCCCAAGAAACTTCTTATCTCACTAACTGCGGTTTATCTCTCCCAATATACTATAGCCTCTATTTCTGTTGGATCCACTTCAATCCCATCCTTAGATACCACAAGTCCTAAGAATACACTCTCTCTCCCGCCAAAATTCATACTTCTTGAATTTAGCGTACAACTTTTGTCCCCACAAAATATGTAGAACTAACCTCAAATGTCCTTCATGTTCCTCCTTAGACTTAGAATAAACCAAGATATCATTCATAAACACAACTATTCACTTATCCCAGAATTCCTGAAACATTATTTCCTCAATTCCATAAATGCAGCTGGCGCATTTGTCAACCCAAACGGCATAACCAACAACTCATAATGACCGTACCTTGCCATAAAGGCCGTCTCCGCAACATCCTCGTTCTTTACCCTCAACTGATGATATTCAGATCTCAAATCTATCTTTGAGCTAACACGCTCCCCAAAGTTGTTCAAACAAGTCATCAATCCTCAGCAACGGGTATTGATTCCTAACCGTCACTCGATTTAACTCCCGATAGTCGATACACATTCTTATCGATACGTCTTTCTTCTTTACAACAATGCCGGTGCACCCCACGCTGAAACACTCGGTCTTATCAAACCCGTATTCAATAACTCTTACAGTTGTTCCTCCAATTCCTTAAGTTCATTCCCATTCTGTACGATGCCTTTGATATCGATGCGTTTTCTGATACTAGGTCTATGGAAAATTTCACCTCCCTTTCTGGTGGTATTCCCAACAAGTCTTATGGAAACACATCCTTAAACCTTCGATCACTGAAAGAGACTCTATACTTACTCCTTTCTTATCCGTCTCTCCCATATAGGCTAAGAATCCTTCACATCCTTTTCCTCAACGTCTTCCGAGTTCTCATTCCCGAAATAAGACCAGATCGGATTCTCGATTCCGATCCTTGAAAATAAAACTCTTCTCCAGATAGCAATCTGAAATGTACTTCTTTCTTAAAACAGTCTTCCTTGGCATGATGGACAGCTAACCAATCCATTCCCAGAATAATTGTCAATTTCATTCATTTTCCACTCTATTAGGTCAATCTCGAGTTCTCTATCACCTATTGTCAAAGGCCACTCCTTATACATAGACAAGATAGGAATCGACTCATTAGTCGGAGTATTTATCACCAAAGGTACTTCTAACGCTTCAGGTTTCAAATTCAATTTCTTCTCTCTGTACCGATACTCATTAGTCTGGTGCTTCCCTTTTTGCACACTTCACATTTTTCATCAGATCCTTGACCACGGACCTTGCTTTTAATCCCAACTCTTCGATTGTTAAAGTTCTTACTTGGGTACTTACTTACGACACCATCTTCTTTACGATACTTATCAGTACTATGAATACAAGGCACTATTAATCACGCCTATACTAGCAATACTTAAATGCTTAATACTTTTATACTATAACCAGAATTTGTCTCAATAGACTAATACATTTAAATCTAGTCATAGGTCAATTCACTAAACCCTTGGTCTTTTCAATAGATAGGCATTACTCTCATAAGTCTTTTCAACAGACTTATTGGTCTTTTCAACAGACCAACACTACTAATACTCATACTTGCTACCTTACAAAATTCACTTAAATTAGGGCGTCTCAACAGACTTCAATTACATCATCGGTCCATTTACTAGACCATCGATCGCTTCACTAGACCGAATACACATTCACAATTCATTTCATTAGATTATTGGTCCTTTCATTAGACCGCACAATTTCATAGGTAATTTCAACGGACCCTTAATTCATCCTCATATGTCGTTTCATTAGACTAAACATGTACATTATAGGTCAATTCACTAGACCTACTGGTCACTTCAATAGACCACATTTACTCTACATAAGTCGTTTCAACTAGACTCATGGGTCGCTTCATTAGACCAGTACATTTCCCCAGGTCGTTTCAATAGATCAATGTTCACAATTTCATACTTTTGGCCGTTTCAATAGGCCGATTTTCATCTTCATTGGCCGTTTCAATAATCCAATTAATCAACACTTGGCCATTTCAATAAGCCATATTATATCTACAAGTCGTTTCAATAGACTTTACTTTTCATCCATGGGCCATGTTACTAGGCTATTGTTCCAGGTCAATACACATATTTAACACTTAAGGAACAATAAAATTCACATAATTAAACACATAAGTCAAAGAAAATCACTTACTTGACTAAAATAAAGTTTTCACTTCATAATTTCAAAACGTAAATCATAAATATCTCAAGTTCTTTCTATCATAACTAAAAACTTGCTAAATCTATATCACTTCTAGAAATAACAGTAAAATAGTATAATACTCCACTTCTCATCATCAATTCAAAATTGGGGCGGCTTCACTCCCTATCATTTCCTCGGCTACTTCTTCCATAACATTCTCATTCACTAAGTTACATTCGTTTGAAACTTCGACTCTTGGCACATTAGCCTTCAAATCTTTAAGCTCATAATACCATTGGTAAGCTTGCTCTCTCACTTAATTATTATAAGTCTTTTCCTCAATAACAATTCACATTTAAACTTAATAGTTGTCCTCTAGATCACTCGGAGGATCTTGTTATAATTCCAAGGGAATTTTATTCTAGGTTCTCTCCCAAAATATTAAGTTCTCCAAATAGAAAGTTTCTAAAATAGCAAGTTCTCCAAATAGAAAGTTTCTAAAATAGCAAGTTTCTTAAAAAAGAAAGTTTTCAAACTTAGAAAGTTTCCTGCACAGAAGGTTTCCATAACAGCAACTTCTCAAAATTGCTAACTTCCCAATTACAATCTCTTAATTTCTACCAGTTCATAGTTAGACTCTTAAGAAATTTTACCTTAAATCCTCCGTCACAATTACTTTCTAGGTAGGCCCAATTATACTCAAGTACTACTTCTTCTAATATGCTTAATGCTCTAAAGTCTCCCATGTGACCTAAAACCAAAGCTCTGATACCAACTGTAACGACCCCAAAATCCATACATAATAATAATACTTAATTTAATAATAGAATAGCCTCCAACGGCTACTAAAACCATAATTCAAAAGTACTAACCACTATTTGAAATAAACTTAAATGCTGAAAACGGTAATAATCTCTACGGCTAGTACAAACCACTAGCTCAAAATACTTAATATTCTAAAATAATTATTTGAACTCCAAAAGCCGCTAATCCATCAAACACGCAGCCAATCCTCTCCAATCATTTATTACCTGGGAGGGGAAAGAATATGAAAGGGTGAGCGAACAAAGCTCAGTAAGTTCATACGGGGTCTCTTCGGTTTCTAAGAAGAGACGACCGGAACGAACGGAGTTTAATAATATATCAATGAAAGGATAACATGTACAATAAATAGTTTTGGTACTGAGAATGTCAAAGGAGGTTACTTTTTCAAATAACAAGTAGTGGCACTTTTACAATAACCGATAGAACTTTACACACACTTGTCCGTCAATTCCAAGTAATTGTGCACCTTTAATCTAGGGTGACTCCGATACACCTATTCGGTGATCGTTGAATAAGAAGATCTACGCCTTTAATTTAAGGCGCCCCCTTATTCTGAATAAGAGAATCTACGCCTTTTATCTGGGGCGCTCCCTTATTCTGATATATCATGATAATCACATCTATAGAATTTAGGTCATTTCATTCTGACTAGACCATTTCATTCTATAGTGAGGTCATTTCAATCTGACTAGACCTTAGGTCATTTCAATCTGTCTAGACCAATTTATTTAACTTTGAGACCATTTCAATGTTTCTAGGTCTTAGGTCATTTCAATCTGTCTAGACCAAATATATATAGAGTCCTCATCAATTGGACAATTTAACATCATATATTCATAGTGTTCATGGTACGAGAACACATAAGTCAATTTCAATTCACATAGATACACATTGAACAAAAACGCATCAATGGTAAGATATTCCAAAAACGTTCATAACGAGGGAATACAATTGAATAACTACCGGCCACTTGGTAGTATACAAATCATCAATAGGGAATTCTATAACAAAGGAAGATACATTCAAATACTTAATGAACGTAATCCCTTACCTTAGCTTTGCTTTCCTTCCTTAAGCAACGCCTTTACGCGAAATCTACAATCACGTAACAACATAACTTAGGCACAGGTAATCGTTTATTACTTCTTACGTACCTATACTTCCTTTCCTTAGTTAACATATGAGTTACTCTTAGACTCACCTTAACTGGTTAACTAACTTTCTATTTTTAGGAACTTTCCTAATTTAGCAGTTTCTTAATTTTAGAAACTTTCTTCTTATAGATCTTTCCTCGCAGGAAACTTAGGTTCAATCCTTTCAATGGAAGTCTAATTCCTTGATAGCTTCCTAATTACGGTCCCTCTTCTCTTTTTGGGTAGCCTTCTTTAATTAGAAAGTTTCCTTCTTTGGAAGCTTTCAATTTCGAACCCTACTATTCTAGGAACCCAAGTCTTTTAGTATTCTTTTTAATACTAAAGTGTTATTTTTCTTCTTTCTCTTTGATATAATTTCTTTAAAGTCTTTGGATTTTCCCTAAATTTCAAAAGGTTCCTTTAGGTTTTCTTAATTTCAATAAAGTCCTTTAACTTTCCAAATTTTACAAAATAGTCCCTCAACTTTTGAAAAATTACAAAACAGTCCCTCAACTTTTAGATATTTGCAAATTAGTCCCTCAACTTTTAAATATTTGCAATTTAGTCCCTCAACTTTTAAATATTTGCAAACTAGTCTCTCAACTTTTAAATATTTACTAATTAGTCCCTTGACTTTCAATTAATGACAGAATGGTCCTTCTGCAGTTTTAAGCTTTACAATTTAATCCTTCAGTTAATTTCTCCATCAATTTCCTGACTGTACAGTTAGACTTTTAACGGTTTCAGCTTATAACTATTCAGTTTAGTCCTTTTTCAGTTGGAAACTTAACTGAAATCATTTAAACTAACCCAAAAGCTTAATGGATTTAACAAAATATAATTCCATAACCCTAAGGTGCCCTAAACATCATTTTTTTGTTCCTCCTTTTCATCCAAGAATAATTGACATAATAATTTAATTCAACCCAAGAACATAATTAGGGTTTTTACAACTTAATACTTTGAATTTCATAATCTTATTATTCAAGATTTAAGATTCAACAATAGGTTATACTCCTAATCATTAAACCTTAGATTTTCCCATCTTTATAATCATCAATCAATTCATTAAACTCCAAGATTGAACATTTAAAATCTAAGAATGAACATCCTAGAATAAAATAATTTTAAATCTTCAAAAATTCATAACTAATTCAATACTAATCCAAATTGAATGAAACGAAAGCCAAAATTTAGGATTTTTCATTACCTTGATTTTTTGTTTAGAAGAATTGATCAAAAAAGATCAAGAGCTCGGCCGAATCCCTCCTCCTTCAGTTCGGCTGCCTCCAAGAATTAGGGTTTTAAATTTTTTTTTTCTTTTGTTAATTATAAGGGTTATGGAAATTAAGGAGGGTTTTTGGTATTTATAATTGGGTATCATCCTCCTTGGGCCACACACCTCACAAGCCCACATAATTTAGCCCAACTTGATCAATTTTCCTACTCATTTAATTTAACCCTTAATAGCTCAATTATTAACTACTAATTAATAATTACAATTACATTAATTATTTGTTAACAAAATAATTAAATTAAAATTCTAAATTCAAATTTTTTTCGGGTCTTTACAGTAATAATGACAAAAAAAATTGGAAAAGTCATTTTCGAACGAATATACTAGTATGTTAGCTGAAATAAAATGTGTAATCCATGTTAGAATTTGATGTTAAGATTAACACACGAGTAATTTAAGTATTCATGTGAATAATATATTATTTTTTATTGTGTCAAAGATTAAAAAATGCTAAAAAAAATAATATTTAGAGGAACACTATAAATTAGATAAAAAATGGAAAAGGGTTTAAATTAAAACAAAAAGATATGTAGAAGTTTTTTTTTACGTAATTTATTTATTTTTAAGGTTTAAATTGCAACAGAATAACTTGTACAAGTTTTTTTTTTCTCCAAAAGGAACTAAGCAGGATTTGCTACCTTCATTTCATTAGTATCATACCAAATATTGATAGTTTCTATTTTTATTGTTTGAGATGCTAGTGCCTCCATATAAATATCAAAATTTACATTCGATACTCATTATTGGAGTTACCCTTATAAAAAATTTTGAAATTACGATCAAAACTTAAGATTTTAATTTACATTCGATACTCATTATTGGAGTTACCCTTATAAAAAATTTTGAAATTACGATCAAAACTTAAGATTTTGTCAAGGCGTAGAATGAAAAGAATATCATTTTTCGGGTATGTTTACCTGAGCTTTCTACCATTTTCATTCAAAAGCTCGAAATTCCTAATATTTCGTAATTTTAGACCCTATATTATCAAAATAAAAATTAGGCCCGTCAATTATGTCTCGTTATCCATTTATCCACTCGACTCGTTAATTACCCGATTTGACTCGTCTCGTCGGGTCCTAACAAGTCGACCCACTTAACCTGTTTAAGGCCACGGGTCGACCCATACCCGATCCGTTTATCCGCGATCAAAATGTGCCGAAAACATAAAAGTAATATCCCATGAAAATAAAATTCCACTTACCCGACACATTCAACCCCTAAGTTAATTGAGTTGTAACGATTTTTACCCACCTCAACCTGCCGACTCGCCATTACCTGACCGTACCCGACTCGACCCACTATTTTGATAAGTGTAATAAAAATATAGAACCCTGATCTACGAACGAACCCTAAACTTTAGCATCTTATTTGTTTTTATCGTAAAATATGATTAATATTGAAAAACCCCCTTCTCCCCTCCAAACCAATAAGACACATGAGAACACAGAATGGTACATATCCCATATTAAGGGTTTATCCAGATCAATATTCCAAATAAACCCCTCAACCTCATTTTATCAAATATATATATATATCTCTCTCTCTCTAAAAATACAACACACACATTAAATCTCTCTCTCTCTCTCTCTCTCTCTCTCTCTCTCTCTCTCTCTCTCTCTCTCTCTCCAAGTCCTCACACACTCCTTCGTTAACTTCTACCTTCATCTTCTCTCTCTGGCTCCATCGTGTTCTCCGACGCCGTCTCAAACCTCTCCGAACGGAATTCCCTGGTTCGCTTATTTGGCTCCTTCTTCTTATCCAGACTCATGTCTCCATCGTAACTGCTTCAGCCCCGATCAGATATGTAATAATACGGTTGAAAATAGTACGCCAAATCCATCACCAAGTAGATTTACACAAACATCGCCGATCCAACTCGGAATCAGATCTGGTGCCATCTTGTTGATTTTAAGTGATTTCTATGCAATTTCGTGGCACTTGAGCAAATTAGGTTGGGATGTTTGTTTTGGATATTGATTTTCGTGAGATAGGTCGCTCAAAATGTGATGGTTTTGTGATTTTTTTGGCTTTATTTATTTTTAGGTTATATTCTTCCATTTTGCTATTGTAACTTCAGACATGGAGATGCTTAAGCCATAGTGATTTTGTTGATTTCTTGTAGAGAAGCAGATGCTCTTATTTTTTTTCAAAACTAGGTCTTATATTTTATATATAAGACTAATTTTTGTCTTATAGTTTAAATAATTCTATTTATTCTCTTAAAAATGAGAAAAAGTGAAAAAAATAAGTGTTATATCTTTTGTATAAGTTTTTATTTAGTCTTATACTTAACGTATAAGAGTCAGTTTCAATAAAATATCAGAGTTTTTTCATTTATTTAAAAATTGAGATTTTTTTTATACCTTTGATATAAAAGACAAACTAGTCTTATACGTTATACGTAAGGTATAAAAGAATGAAGGTTCTATTTGAAATATTGAAAATTCACCGTTCTTATTTGTAACTAGATTGACCCCCGTGCGATGCACGGGCGTCACTATATATTAAAAAGGCAAAAATTGTACAAAAATTAAGAAAAAAAAAATAATTCTTTTATACGTTAAGGAATACTTCCTTGAAGACTACAATGTCATACATAAAAATGAGTAAACAATAAAATAGGAATAAAATTGTAAATCATTTAAAGTGGATCGCACGGGAGTAAGTGAGATGGGGTAATTACTTTTATTAACTATTATCCAAATAAAGTGGATAGTAAATCATTTATTTTGTTTCTAATTTTTTTATTGCTTGAAATTATGAGAGACGTAAATTACACGGGCCTAAAATAATGCATGCACGCACCTCTTTAGGCCGTGTAATTTACGACTCTCATAATTTGAAGCAATAAAAAAATGAGAAACAAAATAAATGATTTACTATCCACTTTATTTGGATAATAGTTAATAAAAGTAATTACCCCATCTCACTTACTCCCGTGCGATCCACTTTAAATGATTTACAATTTTATTCATATTTTATTGTTTTCACATTTTTATGTATGACATTGTAGTCTTCAAGGAAGTATTCCTTAACGTATAAAAGATTTTTTTGTTAATTTTTGTACAATTTTTGTCTTTTTAATATATAGTGACGTCCCGTGCATCGCACGGGGGTCAATCTAGTTAAATTTAACATTAGGATAATATTTCACTATCAAATAAATAAATGCTCCCTTCGTCCGATTTTAAACTTCCTTTTCGTTTTTAAGAAAAGGTGTCCTATTTTAAATTATAAAAAATTACATTATAAAGATAATTTTTTAGAAAAAAATACTACTTCGGCTAAAAAAATTAAATACCATCTTCATCCAAATGAATATTTTATAAAATATTACTTAAGTTGTTTAAAAAAGTAATGTCATATTTTTTTTGTCCAAATTTATAAATTTATATTTAAAAAAGAAATTTTTTTTTGTGTCCAAATTTAAAAAAATTTAAAAAAATATTTTTTTTTATAAAATAATTGAGGTCGAAAAAAGGGGAGGAAAAGTAGAAAGCTGAAAATGAACCGGCCAATCAGAGTGCGCCACGTGTCGCTTTAAAAAAAAAATTCCTTTACGCGTCACACGCGCCCTTGTCGGCGCGTGTAACGCACGCGCCCAACGCCTGCGCGCCACGTGTCTCTCAGACTCGTTAATTACAGTTGCGCCACCGATTGGGAAAGCGTAATCAATCTAGTTATAACTTATAAGTCTCCAAATCTTTTTCTTCAACTGCACTTTGAACTTGACTCTAGTGATTCTCCAAACACACATATTACATTAAATGAAATTTGCAAGTATCATCAATTTTGATTTTTGAGAAGTTATTTTGTTCTTGAACCGTATTCAACTTATACATCCCCGTTAGATTTTTACATATTTCTTTTATGTCCTGTTGGTTATGGGTCCAATAGGATTATGACATTGCAACGTTGACTCCCGTGCGATGCACGGGGGTAACTATATATTAAAAAGGCAAAAATTGAACTAAAATAAACCAAAAACATAATTTATGTATACATTATGGAATACTTCCTTAAAGACTACAATGTCAGTACATAATGAGGAAAAAAAACAGGAATAAAAAAAAAATCATAAGGAATATGCATATCTCTATATACAATTTTGTAGTATTTTATCATTTAAAAAAGTAAATGTCACAAACGAACATGTTTAGCACATACGAAGTAAGTTATTGAAATTAGTAAAAAAATGTGAATTTTTTAAATTGAAAAAAAGATTTGTTCATATCAAAAGGATAGTACAGTTATCTAATAAAAATTAATATAAATCTTTTACAAATTTATTAATACTTTATTTACTATGCTTGAAAGATTATTTAAAAAGAAATTAAAAATTGTTTGATATATCGAAGTAAAATAAACACAATAACCATATTACCACATCTCACTTACTCCCGTTCGATGCACGAGGCGTTACTATTAAAATTAATATTATTACCATTATAGTAAAATGTCTACCTTGAATTTTATAAATATGAACAACGTCAGATTAGAACATTAATACAAATATAGTAAAATGTAAAATATATTATCGTACAATTTAAAATATTTATGAAAGAAAATTATAGATATCGAACTATATATCTATCTCTATATATAATTAAAATAAATATCATTCTTTTTCAAATGAAAACTTTTCCTTAACTCATGCTCGTACATCTACAAAAATATGTAATATTTATTTAAATTACACTAACTCATCAAACCATACCCCATCCCACTTATTAAATAGAAACTCAAACCCACATTCATCACATATTCAAAACTATTCCAACCCATAATCCTACACCCTATCACTTTTATTTTATTTTATATTTTATATTTTTTTTAATAAAATTATTATTATTATTATTATTATTATTATTATTATTATTATTATTATTATCATTTATAATTAAAAAATTTATTTCACACTTAATTAATTTTCACTAAAAAGAAGTAAAAAAAGTAGTATTAAAATTAATATTATTACCATATTACCACATCTCACTTACTCCCGTTCGATGCACGAGGCGTTACTATTAAAATTAATATTATTACCATTATAGTACAATGTCTACCTTGAATTTTATAAATATGAACAGCGTCAGATTAAAACATTAATACAAATATAGTAAAATGTAAAATAAATTATCGTACAATTTAAAATATTTATGAAAGAAAATTATAGATATCGAACTATACTGCAAATATTTTTGTTTAAATAATTAAAAATATTGTTTGATATATCAAAAAAAAATAAACCCAATAACCATATTATCCCATCCCACTTATTAAATTGAAACCCTAACCCAAATTCATCACATTCTCCCTATATGTATATATATATATATATATATATATATATATAATTAAAATAAATATCATTCTTTTTCAAATGAAAACTTTTCCTTAAGTCATGCTCGTACATCTAAAAAAATATGTAATATTTATTTAAATTACACTCACTCATCAAACCATACCCCATCTCACTTATTAAATAGAAACTCAAACCCACATTCATCACATATTCAAAACTATTCCAACCCATCATCCTATACTCCATCACTTTTATTTTATTTTATATTTTATATTTTTTTTAATAACATTATTATTATTATTATTATTATCATTTATAATAAAAAAATTTATTTCACACTTAATTAATTTTCACCAAAAAAAAGTAAAAAAAGTAGTAAAGGATAATTAACAAATTTATATTCAGAAAATAGGTTTTTTTTTTATTTGTCCAAATCAAATGAAATAAGTCTCTATTTAAAGAGAAAAATATTTTATGAATTTTGGTGAAAAAAGAAAAAAAAATTAAATTATTATATAATAATTGAGGTCAAAGGGAATGGGATAATTTTTATTTTTCGAAATCCGCCCAAATGAATCGGAGTAATGCCACGTGGCGAACTAAAAAAAAAAAAAAAAAGGAAAATGGCTGTGCTGAATTGCCCTTGTCGGCGCGTGCACATCACGCGCCTTGGAAAAGACCCAACTGCCCCTGCATACGACGCCAACACGTGTCCAAACTGAAAAAAAAAAAAAAAAATTTAATTCCAACCAATCGCTGCTGGCCACGTGTATTTTTGGGCTGTTTATTTGCAAGGATGCCACCGCGTGAAATTACCAAACTACCCCTGATTTGGGCGGCAAAACGGCAATCCTGCTTTTATATATAGATAGATTTGAGTCGCCCAAGAGCTTAGTGTCAAAAGCCCAAAACAAACACTTTAATTTTGAGCCAAACCCGTCCAAAAAAAAAACATAACAAACGACTAATAAAAGTGAAATTAAGGGACCATTTAAGCGGTAAGCAAAGTACAGGGACTAGTGCTATATTTTACCCCAAACACAAATGCAAACACGCTTGCCGTTCGCACTCATTCGTGTATAAAATGACAGTCCTCACTCTTCAAGATTAGGGTTTTGTAGCCTCCAAAAACCCTTCTGCACTTCAATCAACTACCTTCTTCCAAATGGGTAAATCAGCCAAGAAATCCGCCACCAAGGTACTCATCTTTCGAATTGAACTTGTTATTTCTTCGTCTTTTTCGTTTCAATAGAGTTATAATTTTGATGTTGTTTCCAGGTTGATGTTGTTCCTGCTGCTGTAGCTCAACCCGCCAAAGCTCTGAAGAAAGGTTAGAATTTGAATTTGTGTTTTTTTTGTCGTTTTTATGGATGGGTAAGTTGTTGGTATGGGAAACGGTGAAGTGGGTTTTACGAGGATTAGACAGTAGAATTTTCTTCTTCAGAAATCATTTTTTTTTCAATTAGAAAGAACTGAAAAAAGATATTCCGTAGTTATTCGAAAGAGGTTGAATTGAATTGAGGTGCGTATCATTTATGGTTGAAATTAAAATGGGTCGTTCAAGGGTTACCTCTATGGCAGAGGTGGATCTTGCTGATGCGGCATGGTGCCTAGAAACTGGAGAGAGAGAGAGAACTGTGTGCGCGTGCTTATGTGGGGAGTGGGGGAGTGGAGCTACCCAAAGTTTTATTTATGGCAGACTTGCAGGCTGTGGGTTTGTGGCTTTGGATTGAATGTGCACCACTATAAGTCCTATAATAACAAGATTTTGAAATTTTTCTTTGCCCATTAGTATAAATGAATCCATAATACCTCATGATTTTGAATCTTGTGTTTACCTGTTAGTATAAACGAATTCCAGTTTAATAAGGAAGCACATGCTTGTCTTCTGAAGTATCGAATTCAATTAATCAGATTCTGAAAGGTTAGAAATTTTAACTTACCAGTTGTTCGAGAACTTGGTATATAAATCAAAAAAATTATTATCATTGATAACCTTACTACACATCACATTGTAATCTACATTCTGCACAATTGACGTATTTAGGTGTGCATGTGTGATACAATCTGGTATACTGACCGAGTAAATAGCAAAATTTACGTAAGCATCTAATTTAATTTGAAAATCTAGGTGGGTTTGATTTTGACTGTGTTTGTTTTGTTGTAGGAAAGCGAGAAGCGGAAGAGGTGATTGAGAAGGTTACGAAGAAGCAGAAGAGTGCTGCAGCTGCGGTCGAGCAAGCAAAGGCTCTCAAAAAGGTTCCTAAGAAACTAGAAAGTAGTTCCTCTGAGGAGGATTCTTCTTCTGAAGATGAGAAGGTTACGAAGAAGCAGAAGACTGCTGCGGCTGCGGTCGAGCAAGCGAAGGCTCTCAAAAAGGTTCCTAAGAAACAAGAAAGCAGTTCCTCTGAGGAGGATTCTTCGTCTGATGATGAACCCCCAAAGGTTTGTTTCTTGTTTCCTTTCACTCTTAATTCCTTTTTTTCTTTGTTTTATGTTTCGTAATCTTGAGATTTAGTGTGTGCTCCCAAGTTTCCAAACGGAGAGAAAAGAAAGGAAGTGGAAGGAAATTTTTTAAAAAAATCTTCCAAGTTGTGCTCCCGAGTTTTACATGGAAGGAAGGGAAAGGAAACGGGAGGAAAATATTTGGAATTTTCCTCCCTTTCACTTCCTTCCAAAAGTGGGAGGAAGTGGAAGGAAAGAAAATTTCATTAAACATATTTGTTGATATACCTATTTTGCCCCTTAAATATAATTCTCCTCTTCTTTCATCAAGGGTAAAGATGTAATTTAAATTAATGAAATGTTAAATTCCCTCCTCTTCTCTTCTTTTCTCTTCTCTTCTCTTCCTTTCCTTTCTCTCCTCTAAAAACTCGGGAGCTGACCCTTGGGGTTTTGCTGCTTTGCCTTTTTTTCCTGTTTCATAATCTTGATGATTTAGTTGGGTTTTGGTGCTTATTTTGTCCTTATGTGTTGGGATGAAAGTTGGTCTATGATATTAATTTGATTAAGGCTACTCAACTTATGAAGCTGCTACCTTTTTCTTTATACAAATCTTAAATTTGTGTGGAATAATATTCTGTTTCTTAATTAGGACAAAGAATGGCTTAGCTTGAAGTAGATGAAATTATAGTCGATGGTCTAAATGATATTAGTTGAAAAAAGAATAAATTTGAGTGTAGATGGATGTTTTGGTTCATCACCCATTGACCATTGACCATTCAATGGATATGGTGGCTTGATAGCACTATGTATTATTGTAGCTGATGCTGGTATTTGTGCCTGCTTATAGTTGTAAATTGCTTTTTTGTATTCGTTGTGGTATGTATGTTGAAGAGTTAATATGACAATGAATAATCGGGCTAAAGCTTCAGTCAAGAAGGTTCTTAACTGTTGAGTATTTGTTAAAAAACATATAATTGAGTGTAGATAGATGTTTTGACTTTTGATTGAACACTCATAAGCCGTTTGATGGATATGGGTCCTTGGTAGCAGTATGTATTGTTGTAAACTGATACTGGTGTTTGTGGCTGCTCTTATCTGTAAACTGGTTTACTCTATTCACTATTGTATACTGAAGAGTTCAATATGCCAATGGGTTATCAGGTGAAAGCTTCAGTCAAGAAGGTTGTAGCTCCTGCAAAGGCTGCAAAAGACTCGAGCAGTAGTGATGAGGACTCCTCCTCGGATGAGGTGAGAGTCTACGCAGTTGATGTTTCATTTGTTTGTTGTAGGCTTACATTTCCTGTATGTCTATTCTGAACTATTGTATAACTGTATTGAATATTGCAGGAACCTAAGAAGAAGCCTGTGGTTGCTGCTAAAGCAAAGCCTGCAAAAGAATCAAGCAGCAGTGATGACTCTTCCTCGGATGATGTGAGTGTCTATAGACTTCATGTGGTTCATATTTTGTTTCCTTGGACCTACCGGATTTGTGGTTGTACTACTTTTAATCTCTTATTGTTGGTAAAAAAAACAGCTCAAGTCCTATTGGTTACTGTTCTATAACTCTAAATTAATTACTGTTACAGGAGCCTAAGAAGCAGTCTGTGGTTGCTAGAAATGGTACTGTTGCTAAAAAGGCTAAGGTGGAGTCTTCCAGCAGTTCAGATGAATCAGATTCTGAGTCAGATGATGTAAGCTACATTTGCGGTTTGATATAGCCATTTGTACCCAAGTGGCTTAGGCTGTTATTATCATATGCAGCATGATAGATGATACAGGTCATCTTGAGCATCTTGTAATCTTGAATCCGTTGATATACAGGAACCAAATAGCAAAGTAGCAGCTCCTCCAAAAAGTGCAACTGCAGTTGCCGCCAAAAATGGAACATTGGCAGCGTCCAAGAAGAAAGACGAGTCAAGTTCTGATTCTGATTCAGATGATAGTGACAGTTCTGATGACGACGTGAGTGTTTTTTGAATTGAATTTTATTTTACTGTCCATGGTCTCTGTTAAAATACAGAAATTTTCAGTTTTATGCTTTATTAACAATTGTAAAAGATAGTCTCCGTTGCTATCCATGGTTCTTTCAAAATAAAAATAAAAATAAAAATAGTAGTAATATTATTGTTGGTTGTTTACTTGATTAACATCTGTAAAAGGCAAGTCCGCAGCTGCATACTTCTTACATTTCTTCATGGTTCATCAGTTTAGATTTTATATTGTTATCATCAAATTGAACTTGACTCGATGTCATCATGCAGAAAAAGACGAAGGTGGCCTCCCAGCCGAAGAAGCCTTCAGCTGCTGATATTAAGAAGAAAGAGGAATCTAGTGATAGTTCAGATGAAAGCGTCTCTGACTCCGATGAAGAAGAGGTATTTTGTTTGTTATCCTTCTTCTGTTATGTTGATTGTCCTGTTCAAATTTCTGGCTACTGTTTTCTGAGCGAATTCCATGGAATGTGAAGAATGCCAAGATAATCTCCCAGCCTAAGAAGATGCCAACTACTGCTTCAAAGAAGAAAGAGGGTGATTCTGATGATAGCTCTGATGAAGATGAAGAAGAGAGCCCTGACGAAGAAAAGAAGCAACCTGCAAAAACTCCAAAGAAAACCGTGAGTCATTTTATATTGAATGATATGTTATGATAAACCATCATTGGAAGAGGTTAAATCTTCCACCATCATGTTTCAATTTTACTGGATGTGTCACAATGACATTGCTTGATTTGTGACTCTTCAGATGTTCAATAAATTTTTTGGTTAAATCAGATTTGCAACATTTGCTTCAGGAGTGATTGAGGCTTGTCCTCAATTATGGTTTAAATAGCTCGAACTATTGTGAGATGATGTTTGTATATTTGAATGTATATACATGTACTCCCTCCGTCCTATAGTAATATGCAAAAAGACCTCTTTTGGTCGTCCCAAAGTAATCAGCAAGTCCCAAAAAAGGAAATGGGACTCATTTTTATACTCACAACAATTACCCACGTACTTCACTTTCCCTCTCCTATCCAACCATCTACACTCACAACACATCACCTTTACATGTTTCTCCTTAATTCTTGTGGCAAGTAAAATTGTGCATATTTCTATGGGACAGAGAGGGAGTATGTGTTTTTAGATTTTTTATCTCATATGAGATCAAAAATATTATATTGTGCAAAATGTTTTAGTAGAGTTGGTATGTTTCAGCTATAATGTTGCTTTGCTTGTATGTTTTTTTGGTTATGGAAACTTTTATTGGTTTTGTTTCCTACTTGTTGATACTTATCCAAGCATGTTTGGCAAATACAGGATACTGACGTAGAAATGATTGATGCACCATCAGCAAAGAAAGCAGTAAGTATTTCTTGGGGGATTATGTCATAGTGTTGTAAATATTCTCAGCGCATTTATATTGTTGATGGTGCATAATTGCATTACTGAAGAACTTTTTAATATTGCAGCCTCAAACCCCAGCTACTCCTCAAGTTGGAGGCACAGGATCGAAAACTCTGTTTGTTGGCAACTTGTCCTTTTCTGTTGAGCAAGCCAATATGTATGTTCCTATTTAGCCTAAAAATGTGCTTATCTATCAGGATTAGTCTTTCATCTAACAGTTGCTTTCTCTTGTAGAGAGAATTTCTTTAAAGATGCTGGAGAAGTTGTTGATGTTCGGTTTGCATCAGATAGAGAAACAGGTCAATTTAGAGGTTACGGGCATGTTGAGTTTGCCACTGCTGAAGCAGCACAAAAGGTCTAGTTATAAATTCTTTTACCCTTTGCACTTTCTTCTCTGATTTGCAAGACTCTTTTGAGTTAAATGGTATATTCACAACTTGTGTATTCTGTTAGCAGATTTGAGTTAAATGGTATGTACACAACTTGTGTTATTCTAATGATTTAATGGTTTAGACTCGTATGAAAACATATTATGAGTATGGGTTTCTGGTAATCCTTTATTACTTTATGGGAATTCATCCTAAGAATTCGTTTGTCCCAAGATCTTCAGGATACATTTGGTGTTATTACTAAACATGTTCCCCTTGCAGGCTCTCAAATTAAATGGACGTGATCTTCTAGGGCGTGAGATTAGACTTGATTTGGCAAAGGAAAGGGGAGCATACACTCCGACTAGTGGGTATGTTGGCAAGACAGTATGTATTTAAGTTATATTTATATGCATGAATTGATTGTGAACTGATTAGCATCATCTTCAATTATAATAGGAAGGAGAATTCTTTTGGCGGAGGTCGTGCTCAAGGGCAAACAGTATATGTGCGGGGTTTCGATACCAATGACAGTGAGGACAATGTATGTTTTATGTGAAGTACCATCTCCATGGTTTGAATCATTAAATCCTTCATGAAACAGAATACATATACCGAAATCAATGCTTATTTATTTGTTAAATTTGACCCGCCTGTTACAGGTCAGAAGTGCACTAGAAAAACACTTTAGTACCTGTGGTGAGATTACAAGGCTTTCTATTCCTGCAGATCGTGATACTGGTGCTCTTAAAGGGTAATGCTCGTTCTTCATCTTTTCTTAACAATCACTCTCTTCTATGCTTTTATAAAGTGGGACATCTAGTTTATGTGTCTGTGCTTGGTCTATCTTGTGTCTGCACAAATTTTAAGTCCTGACATTCTGTTGCGTCCTGCTTATATTTTAGTAGTAAATGTTGGTCATTCATTTTGGGACAGACTTGGTATGATTTTTCCTTGCCGAGGAAATAGACATTCCCTTGTTAACTAATGCAATGAGGGTGCTAACTTTTACAACAGATCTTACCTCTTAACATTGTTTGCTTGTAACTTATCCATTGCATATCACCTGCCCTGCCCCTTGAACAAATTCTTAAGTTTGAAGAAAATTGTCTGAGATTTAATTATGTTTTCAGGTTATGGTTAATAGTCATTTCTCATCTTGTGATTGAATTGGATTAATAATGGTTGATGGTGGACCTTGTTTAATTTTTATTTTTCACTTCACATTACATTAGCATTTATTGGGTCTTTTATTATTGTTTGCAGGTTTGCTTATGTAGACTTTTCCGACAGTGGTGCATTCAACAAAGCTCTTGAATTTGATGGATCCGATTTTGGAGGATACCCACTAACCGTGAATGAGGCAAAACCAAAAACTGATAGCGGTTTTGGTGGTAGGTCTGGAGGCGGTGGTGGTGGTAGGTCTGGAGGCAGACGTGGTGGAGGAGGTAGGTTTGGTGACAGAGATGGCGGCGGTAGGCGTGGTGGTAGGTTTGGTGGTGGCAGAGGGCGTGGACCCAGCAAACCGAGCATGGCTACCCCGGGTACTGGTATGTAATATCTTTTGCTTAGTTTATATGGGAATTACTTTTGGTGGAGGAAAGGAACTAATATGAGGATTGTATCGTAATGCAGGGAAGAAGACTACTTTTGGTGATGATTAGAATTGGATATTTGATTTCCATACTCCCTACCCCTGTTTGGATGTTTTATTTTTTAAATATAAATTTTGTTTACTACTAGTATTTATTATTAGGATAAGTTTGCCTATGTAATGTAATGTCTAGCCAAGACACATTTATTTGTTTTATTTTTTAGAATTTACTAATTCATCATCTCCATTCCCTAACCCTTGTTTCTTAAACATCATGTGTGTGGAATGAAGAAGGTTTTTCATTCTACAATTAAACTATCAAATTTTCAACATGAACTTTTTGAAAATGGGGTCAATGTTGCTTTTGAAAAACTGTGATTTAAAATTTAGTATACAAGGAGGTAGGTTAAAATAACAATTTAGTCAAAATATTTAATTTCATTATGGTTTAATAATGTTTAATTGGTCTTGTCTAGTAGGAATCTTGGATGCAACTATTTGAATTTTTGTATAGATCAATCTGAACCACAAAAGAAAAATCAAATTAACCTACTTTGGTTCAATTTGGTCTAGCCTAGCCTAGCCTACGGTTTGATATCCTTTCTTAGTCTGTTGTAGTGCTTTGGTTCAACATATTTATATTGCATTCTGGTTCAATTGTTCTATCTATATAATACTCCCTCCGTTCCACGTGAATGCAAACCAATTTTTTGGGTGTGGGAATTAAGGAAAAGTGATATAAGAAAGAGAAAAAGTTAAATGTTGTGAGTATGAAAAATTAAATAGGAGAGAGAATGAGTGGGAGGAATAGTGAGGAGAGAGAATGTTGTGAGTGTAAAAGTGAAATATTTATTTCCATTTTGGGAAGTTTGCATTTACGTAATCGGGCCAAAAATAGAAATAAGTTTCAGATTACGCGTGGGGACGGAGGGAGTATATAAAAGTGAAACATTTTATGCCCTCACATTAAGCCATGTCACTATTATGACATGACATTATGTGATTCTCTCATTGATCAATTATTTTCTATATAAATCAAGTGGTTAAATTTGGAATCTATATAATATATAAAAAGAGAAATATTTTATGTCCTCACATTAAGCATGTCACTATTATGACATGACATTATGTGATTCTCTCATTGGTCAATTATTTTCTATATAAATCAAGTGGTTAAATTTGGAAATATGTCAAGGATATTTTAGTCATTTACGTTCATGGCATAAATGTAGATATCAGACATTGAAATCAACATCAAGTGCTTTTGATTGGATGCCTTAATTTACAAATTTTTCCCCCCAAATTCTTTGACCTCAATTATTTTATAATAAATTAATTTTAAAAAAAAAATTACACCAAAATTCATAATTTTTTTCTCTCTACAAATAGAGACTAATTTCATTTGATTCAGATACAGAAAAAAAAAATCCTCTTTCTTGAATATAAATCAAATATTTTATAATAATTTTTTTTTAAAATTTTTTTTCCACCTAAAATCATTAAAAAGTTTCCTCCAAAAATTATTAAAAAGTTTCCTCCAAAAATAGATATTACTTTCATTTGATTCGGACAAAAAACATTCTCTTCTTTGAAGTGCATGTCAATATTCTAAAAAATAAATATAGTATAAATAAGTAGTTTGAAAGAGGGAGAGGAAGAAGTGGGTTGGATTTGATGAGGGAGTGTAGTGTTTCGAAAAAAAAATTCATTCAACACAATGTTAGTTATTTTTGGATTTTGATTTTTCTTCTCAAAATTAAACAAGTTAAATTAAAAAAGAATATTATAATTTTGTTTATGGTGAGTTAATGTAAACAAATATGATATTTATTTAAAAAAAATCCTTTTTTTTTTTTTAATATAAATCAAATATTTTATAATAATTTTTTTTTAAATTTTTTTCCACCAAAAATCATAAAAAAATTCTTCCAAAAATAGAGACTACTTTCATTCGATTTGGACACAAAAAAGAAATCCTCTTCTTTGAAGTGCATGTCAATATTCTAAAAAATAAAGATAGTATGAATTGGTATTTTGAAAGAGGGAGAGGAAGAAGTGGGTTAGGTTTGATGAGGGAGTGGATTGTTTGGGGAAAAATTTATCATTTAACACAAATGTTAGTTTTTTTAAGATTTTGATTTTTCTTATCAAATTCTTCGATCTCAATTATTTTATAATAAATTAATTTTAAAAAAAATTGTTTACACCAAAATTCATAATCTTTTTCCTCTACAAATAGAGACTAATTTCATTTGATTCGGACACAGAAAAAAAATAATCCTCTTTCTCTAATATAAATCAAATATTTTATAATAAATTATTTTTTTAAATTTTTTTTCCATCTAAAATCATTAAAAAAAAATCTCCAAAAATAGATATTACTTTCATTTGATACGGACAAAAATAAAATCATCTTCTTTGAAGTGCACGTCAATATTCTAAAAAATAAATGTAGTATAAATAGGTAGTTTGAAAGAGGGAGAGGAAGAAGTGAGTTGGGTTTGATGAGGGAGTGTAGTGTTTGAAAAAAAAAATTCATTTAACACATTGTTAGTTATTTTTGGATTTTGATTTTTCTTCTCAAAATTAAATAAGTTAAATTGAAAAAGAATATTATAATTTTGTTCATGATGAGTTAATGTAAACAAATATGATATTTATTTAAAAAAATCTCGTTTTTGAATATAAATCAAATATTTTATAATAAATTATTTTTTTTTAATTTTTTTCACCAAAAATCATAAAAAAATTCTTCCAAAAATAGAGACTACTTTCATTCGATTTGGACATAAAAAAGAAATCCTATTCTTTGAAGTGAATGTCGATATTCTAAAAAATAAAGATAGTATGAACTGGTATTTTGAAAGAGGGAGAGGAAGAAGTGGGTTAGGTTTGATGAGGGAGTGAATTGTTTGGGGAAAAAACTTTCATTTAACACAAATGTTAGTTTTTTTTAAGATTTTGATTTTTCTTCTCAAAATTAAATAAGTTAAATTGGAAATGAATATTATAATTATGTTCATGATGAGTTAATGTAAACAAATATGATATTTATTTATTATTACTATTATTTGTATACTAATAAATGATACTCCCTCCGTCCCACTTCAAGTGTCACGACCCTAAGCCTAGGCACATTCTTGGTCACACGTGAAGCACGTGAGGTTGGGTATGCCTTGCATATCATCCTTAGTTTGCTAGAATTTGATTGTTTACGTGTTCATTTTGAGCCATTTTGTTGAACTATGTGACTTTGAGATGTTATAAATTGATTTAATGCTATAATGTCTAAATAAAGAAAAGTGGTGTAGTTCATTGGTAACACTTGGATTGTAATTGAAAGTGTTATAAAAGTTGCGAGGAGCTTACGTGTAAAAGAAAGTTTAAGGAAGTTGTTTTGTTCATTTTCAAACTTTGAGGAGCTTGACTGTAAATGTGTTATATATATCTTGTGTAAAGCTTCCTATAGAAGCTTATCTACGTTCCTCAGTCTTCTCCATGTTTCTACCAGCCTAGGAAGAGCCTAAACCCTAGCTTAACATCTACAAATTCCCAGAAATTCAGTTGTTGGTGTTGATTGATTCCAACTTGGAAATATTGCTAAGGGAAGTGAATTGAGCAAGAAGAAGTGACTTTCTTTCTCTTTTATTTAGATAACTTGAGGTAAGTTGTTATGTTCTTTTGATATAACTGTTCATAACATGATTATAATGGTTGATATGATGTTATTAATAAGTTGTGAAAGGATGGAACTTCAGCAGGGATTTGAAAATGATAATAAGTTAAGTTGGTGATGAACAACTTGGTAAAAGGTGGTAGTATGAATTGGTACTTGTTGTATACAAGTTATATAGGTGTTATAAGACTTGAAAGGAGTATATTGGAGTCCCAAAACAGGTCTATGCACTGCTGTAAATAGCCTTGAAGTAGTTGAGAACAAAGGTGACAGAACTGGGTTGTTGTTGTTGAGTTTTGCTGGTGTTTCGACTGCTGTGAGGGTTTCTGGTGTAAGGGCACGACTCGTGCCTATGAGCACGAGTCGTGACCCTCAGGGGGGACTCGTGAGAGGTAGTCGTGCTCTTGGAATCAGTCGTGCAGGGAAGTTTCACGACTCGTGCACTCATGCACGACTCGTGACCAAATCAAGGGTCTGGGGTCAACTTTGGGGCCTTGTAGACCTAGGTAAATGGGTAGGGATTGAACCACTCTTTAACTAAACTTGTAGTACAACTTTAGTACAACATTGTAGCACTTGGAATTGTCCAAAAAGGTTTTGGCAAGAGTTTTAAAAATTGATCTAAAGTTGCTTGAAAGGCAGTTTTATTGCTGAATGGTTCTAATCTGCAGTTTTGGTCCATTTTCTAGGCTTTGCAAACCTAGGCTAAACAACTCGGATTGGAACACTTTTTGATCCTGTATTTAGTACAACTATAGTACTACATTAGGGAATTTGAAATGGGCCAATTGGATAATGGGAAGTGCTTTAAAAGTGGTCGTGAACTGGCTTGAAAGGCAGTTTTTGACCATTGAACCAAATGTTATAAAACTTGGTTTTTTTGAACTTGAACCCTAAAGGGAAGTTGTTCAATGTTGTATAGAGATTGTGTAGGGCTGGTTATATGTTGTTTTACCCCTACATGGTGGCTTGTGCAAGGTCCTTGGCTTATATAGTGCCTTAAATAAGAAGTTGCACTACTGTGTTTGTTAGACATGAGTTGAACACCCTGTTTCTACTTTCCATAGTATGAATTGATTACGTAAGACTTATGTGATATATTTGGTGACATAAGTGCTTACTTGTTCATAGTTGATTGTGTACAAAGTGTTCAAATACTTGTTGCACTGTTTCTTTGGTTGAACATGAGTACGTAATACCATGTCATTGTATTATGTTATTATTCACTAGTGTTGAAATACATGTGCACTATTGTGATTGATTTAACATGAGTTATAGTTCCATGTTATGTACATTTATGTCCCATAGGGTGGACTTATGTTCAAGTAACTGTTATGTACTTGACTATGATGGTATCACCTGAATATTGTGGGGGTATATGGGATCCCAACACTTGTGAGAAGATATTTCATAAGTTGTTTCGATTGCCTTATACCTGTGACCTCTCCCCCATCTGTGGCCACGGTCTGGGGGTGCGCAGCTTCTATGGATATGTGCAGTCATGCCATACGAACGCTGATAACTTATATGAATCTCTTTCGGGATCGTATAAGACGTGAATAAGCATTAGCATTTCACGAGAGCGGAGTATCCCTCCCACCGTTGTACGACATATGATTCAGATGGGAATGGTAAGGGAAAGGTAACGTAATGTGTTTACTGTTTCCCAATGTGTTATTGAGCAACTTGATTGTATGTTGCATTGTATATGACTTATTGGTCAGAAGGAAAAGGTAACGTAATGTGTTTACTGTTTTCCAATGTGAGCGACCTGTTTATGTGTTGCATATTGTATGGCATATTGTTGCATATATAATGACTTGCTGAGATTTTATCTCACCCCTTCTCCCTTTATTGTTTTAGATCCCGCTGAGACAGGTGGACCGGACCAGTGAGGCCGGGGGAAGAGTTTGGACTCTTTTTGGGTTGTCAGGGTATGAGTTCTTTTGGGAGTTGGGGCTGTATTTGGTTGTTATTCTTTTGGGGATTGTATTGTATATAAAGTTTTACAACATGTTTCATTTGTATCGTGTTGTAAGTAACTTAAACTTGGTTTGTTTTTGGTTCGCTTGTGTATAGCCTTTTCAGTTGTATATTTTGTAAAATCAGGATGTGTTTGGGTTGAAACAGGTTTCCATATCACCTCCGTGTAGAGAGGTTATTTTGAAATGGTTTTTAAAATGTGTTGTATACTTTTCAAGTCAAGGTAAAGAAAAGTTTTTTTTTTGGAAATGGTATATTTTGGGACCCTCCATCTTGGGACACGATTTATAGGTCATGAAGTTGGGAGGCGCCCACATCAAGGGTCCTATTTTTCCTTTTGGTCTGTCCCACCTCAAGAGTCCCTTCCATAAATGACATGTTCTGAATATATTTATACACTTATAATTTAAATACTCCCTCCGTCCCAGCCCAGTGTAAACTTTTGATCAACTTTGACCAACTTTGACCAATAATTTTAGGCCATAATAATGATCCTAATAAAAATTTAAAAATTTGTTATTGTATCACGCTTAATAATATTAACAATAACATTTTTTGGATTTTTATTAGGATCATTATTATGGCCTTAAACTATTGGTCAAAGTTGGTCAAAGTTGACCAAAAGTTTACACTGGGCTGGGACGGAGGGAGTATATCGATTCAATATTTCTCACAATATCCAACGTAACGGTAGGGTTTTTTTTTTTTTTTTGAAATAAAAAGAATCATATTATTAACGACAATATAAATGTTTAGAATTCGACTATTCAAGTACGTTGGAAGTTCGACCTAAATATTGGGGTTTACATTTACAAACGTTGTTTTAGAAATTATAACTGCCAACATATTGACATTTTGACTTATCAACTGCAAAGAAAAAGGAATAGTCCCACTAGCAAATCCTTGCAACACATAATCTTAACAAAATTTGACATTGGAAGATGCCACCCTTTGCAACGGTTGACTGCATGTACAACAAGATGAAATATCGAGTCCCTAACCCTCTTCCACTCTTATAAGTCAGATTCATCATTTCCAATTTATATAATATATTAAAAGACAAACATTTAGAGCCCTCACATTAAGTCATGTCACTATTATGACATGGCATTATATAATTCTCCCATTGGTCAATTATTTCTTATATAAATCATGTAAAATGGAAAACCTCCTTGCATTGCGTTCTTCTTTTTTATTCCGTTCTGGTAATGTTCACAGCTCTATGGTTTGCGTTCTTTTTTTTTTCCGTTCATTTATTTTCACAGCTAGGGTTTTACCATTTTTGTTTCAGCCGCCTAAATATTTTGACTTCATCCTAGGTGATTCTATTTTATTTATAATCGTCTTTGAATCATATTGGTACATGGCTTAATATGAATCAAGCATAGACTCTACAGATGATGTATAGTTCAATTTTCTACTTCAGAACATGGTGTTGAATCATGGAGTATGATCATGTTATAAATTGTCCACTCCAATTTATACCAGTTGTTCATGTTGGAAAAAAGTGTGTTTTGAAGGAAATAATGAGTTATTTTCTTAATTAGCTATTTGTCAAAATGACTAATTGATTGTTGGATTATGTTCTACTCCATGAGTACATTGAAATCATATATTCATTTGTCCAAAATGGTTGAGAAATGAATGAGATATTAAGGCTCAAAGTTAATGGGTTGGAAAGGGTAAAATGTGGTTATCCCACATTGGAAAAAGATGGAAAAGTGGCTTAGTTTATATACTCCTACACTTTAGTAGGGAGTAAGATTGTGGTACATAGATGCTCTCTCTCGCGCACAGGTGCGCAGGGGGGTGCAAATCATGGACCGAAATAGGCTTCGGGCTACCGAACTCATGTGCATGCGCGTCCTGCGGACACGAATGTAGCTCCAAAACTTTTTGCAATTTTTTTCCCAAAATCCATGGCTGAGGTGGACGCCTGGAGGCCAGTAGGTGCCGCTCCATAGAGGCCACTCCGAGGCGGGCGCCTGGAGTTTCCCGAGGTGGGCGCCTGGGCTCCAGTAGCTGTACGCTAAAATTGATTTCACACTGCATTGTAACTGTTCAGAAGGCTGTTAATGAGTGTGTAAATCAAACAACCATGTAACTGATCAGATGGATGTTATGAGCCAAATAATTGTGCAATTATTTCAATAATTGTATTAATTAAGAAAATTAAAACATGATTTTAATTTTCTGTTATCTCATTGGATTATATAAAGACAAGAACACAACAAGAGGAAAATACACAGATTTCTAGAAATCCTCTCCTCTCCATTTCGTTGCATATTGAACAAATCTTTCCCTTGGCCTCCTACATATTGCATTTGTGGTGATACCGTCCAAGCATTGACTTCAGTTCGCCGGAGGTCCTATTGTGCAGCAACCATCCGGTCATTCCGTTTCATCCTGGGAGGCAATCGTCCCGAGTAATCTCAAGCACAACGTGGTGAGGGGACGAAATTTATCTTAAGGAGAGTGTGATCTCACACGACTCGGACAACGACAAATCATTTTCTTCTGTTCTTTATCTATTTGTTTTAATTAGTTTTTCTGTATTTCCATTTGATTTTTGTAATAGTTATTCCAATAGTTCATACCTTTGGCATTTGTTCTTTGGTTTGTTATTGTTGTTTCTATTGGTGTAAACGATCTCCCTCGAACTATCTTCTTCATGTATGTTCTTTCTTTTGTTCTATACTAAAATCTTTTGGCAAATAGAATGTGGCTGATGAAAAACTGAAATTTTGACGTGAGTCAAACCCACTTTTATTAGAAAATAATATGTGGTTTTGCCTCACCAAGAAACTCACTTTATCAATTGCAAGCATTCTCATTTATTTATTTTTATAAACAGGGAGGAAAATAATATATATTATCAAGGTTTGTGATGGAGAGCGAAAAGGATCCAGAGAATGTGACTGATGAGTACTTGAGAGACATATCACTGAGCTTTATTATTGCTGGAAAGGACACTTCAGCAAACACACTCACTTGGTTCTTTTATCATAGGCAAGAACTCAGAGACCACCATCTATAAAATATTTCAGTTCAACAAGGAGCAAGTTAATCTCATATATATAGATGGGATATATTTTTAATTCAGCATTGTTGATGAAAAAAAATGGGGGGTTTTTATCCTCCATATCTGACTAAATATGTTAAAAGAAATTATATAGTCTTAAGGTTCAACTTTCAAGATTTTGTGTATACATTTAGAGATCTTAGTGGGGGGTTTTTGCTGCTCTAAATCAAGAATAATTTACGAAAGTCAATAATTTAAATCACATGCCATGTTTAGATAATATTTGGGTACATAAACAGATCATGATCTTAAAATACTACTAAAAATTTCCGAATTTATCTCCTTATTTAGCTAAGTTAGCCATACAATACTACTAAAATTTTTGAAATTAAGAGGAAAGATTTGATTTTTATTCATTTTTATTTCCGAAATTAATTCAAAAATATATTAAATGCATCATTTTTAATACATTTTCGAAATTAATAATAATTATGAAGTCAAAATAAAAAAAAGCAATGCAAGGAGGTTAAATATTTGTATTGATTTATAGATTATATTATCCCCTTAATCAACTCTTAAATAAGATGGAAGCCCAATTTTCAAATTATTTCAAATGTGCGGTTAAATGTAGATAACAATTGATATTTAAGTGATTTTCTTAACTAATTAAATCAATCAACTACTAAATGAGATTAAACTCTTAATAATTATCTCTTTCTTTTCTCTATTTCAGTTAAATAAGAAACTTAAAAAGAAACATTCAAGAATAATTTACGGAAGTTAATTCGTAAATCAATCTAAATTAATGTACTTTAACAAACTTATCCCTAAATTAATTTCCTTTAATGGCTGGGATCAAATTACCTATATCAAAGGAGTTGATTTGCACATTGTTTTTTCCGGATTTTATTTTTTGCAAAATGACGGCATACGGGTTCATACTATTTCCTAAAAAAAAAGAAAAAAACAAAAAAATTTCTAATGTGTAATCGAAATTTTAGGATTAATCTTTCGTGATTTCAGCTTTGATGGGAAGGATTTTTTAATATGTTTTCTACAATTACAAATCTTCCTAATCCTAAAAATCCTCAAAAATTCTTACGGTCCTTCAAATTAAAAACTTCATATAGCGTGAACAACCCTAGCTTTATATTTCGTTCTTATAAGAAAACAATACCAGCCTCCCATTTATTTTTCCCTACAAATCAATTCAAGCCATTTTTCCTTAATCTTATGGGTAAACCTTCAATTTTAATTTCAGATTGTGTGTAAGTTCATAGTGAATGCAATTCTTATTATTGTTGCTTTCAAAAAATTTCTGAACCTTCTCCTTAGTTAATCTATGTTTGGGAGCATATTATTATAGCAGTATGGCACCATATTCGAATTGAGGCAATAAAAAGATTTTTTCAGTTGCTTTCAAGAGATTTCTGAACCTTCTCATATCTATTTTCCTAAGCACAAAATTCAAAAAAAATACATGTGCAGGTTTTATTGATAGAAAACTCGAGAACAACAGCAGTAAAGTTCATGGTGAATGCAATTCTTATTATTGTTGCTTTCAAGAGATTTCTGAACCTTCTCTTTAGTTAATCTATGTTTGGGATCATATTATTATAGCAGTATGACACCATATTCGAATTGAGGCAATAAAAATATTTTTTCAGTTGCTTTCAAGAGATTTCTGAACCTTCTCTTTAGTTGATCGTCAATTCGTGAATCAACTTGCATTTACTTGGTTCCTTTTTCAATTTTTACTGCTGTTGTTCTCGAGTTTTCTATCAATAAAACCTGCACATGTATTTTTTTGAATTTTGTGCTTAGGAATATAGATATGAGAAGATAGATTATAATAACTTTGGAGCATCTGAGTTATTATTGCTGCCGTTTTTGCTTATATAAGTTTAGGACTTCACACTGTCCATATGTCACATCCATGCATGTCCAAGTTTAAATTCAGTTTACTCTTATGGGTGAACCTTCAAATGTAAGATCAGATTGTGTGTAAGTTCATGGTGAATGCAATTCTTATTATTGTTACTTTTAAGAGATTTCTGAACCTTCTCTTTAGTTAAGTTATGTTTGGGAGCATATAGCATGACATTGATACCTTGAGATATTATTGTTTGGCTCTCATTCTCTCCTTTCTCCCTCCTTCTTTGATTAAAAATTTTGAAAGTTTAATTATTTTAACCCAACAATTTTGGAAATGGGATGATCTTTTTTGGACAATAAAAAATGACAAAGGTGAAACTTATGTAAGTGCAGTTTGAGTTACAAAAGCGCATTCGTTTCGTTTTTTGGATATTTACCTAATATATTGTTTTCGTTTATTTAAATGAAAGCACAGATTATGTCGACAAGTCGATTGATTGGTATTAAATAAATTGATTAGAACGCTAGATTTTGTAACATTAACGCTCGCATTTTACGTAAATGGGAGCAGACAAACCGGTACGGAAAAACGTCAGATGATGAGATGATATTAGTTGATGAAGAGGTAATAATTTTTATTAATTTACTTTCTTATCTTGCATAATTTTTATTCAGGCTTCTATTGATTTAATTTGATCATCATATTGAATCTTTAATACTATTTTTTATTTTGTTTAGGGTTCTAAAATTCAGGCTACCATCCCGAACAGCTTGCCATCTCATTTGAATATTAAGTTTGAAATTGGGAAAGTTCTAAATATCGAAAAATTTGGGGTTGAAGAAAATATTCAATCATCTCAAAAGGCAAAAATTAATCACAAATGAAAACTAACTATGAGTTTGAGGACTAAGGTAGAAGATGCTGATACGTCTGTTCAAATTTCAGATTACAGTTTAATGTTCACACCTTTTCAATCAATTGAGTGTTTAAATGAAGAGTTCATAGTGGGTGAGAACTATGCCTCATATATCATTTTTTTCTTTGGATAATAAATGAATTATATTGGGATTTGTATCCTTTTAGCTATATACAACATTAGGCTTTTGTGTAAGCTATTTTAGCTATATACAACATTAGGCTTTTGTAATTTGACAAAAATTAGTATTCTTTTTAACATTCATTTTAGGACGGAGGGAGTATTACTTATTTCTTTATAACCATTTTTACATATACTTCATCAAACTCATAATGCTTCAAAAGATCTATGTACCTTCTTCTCTGATAATTTATTGGGATTTGTATCCTATTTAGACAGTTTTTTTTTTTATCATGATGTAAGCTATTTTAGCTATATACATCATTAGGCTTTTGTGTTATTCAAGCACTAGAAGTTTCAGAGTAAATAAAGGGAATGTTATGGCCTACCGTAGGAAATCCTTTCACCAGCATATCCAGTGCTTTTGCTGATTTCATGGCCTCCTGAAGAAGAAGTGAATATTATCAAGAAACTTAAGTACTATTGGGCAAAATAAGGAAATCATATTCTGAAATACGCCTTCGGTTGCAAAAAGAAAATTTATGTGATTGCTTTCGAATCTGTTGATCGGCTAACTGAAACTATCATCACTAATTAGCAAAAATGCTCCCAAAACAACAATTGAATTTGAATCAAGGTAGACGGAAATGAAATTGATTTTATCATGAAGAAGATGAAACTCACCCTTTCTAAGGTCATTAGGATCAGCATTGGACAACTAAATTCATGATCCTATTTAATATTTTTATTTTTAGTGGATTTATGGAATCACAAAATTTGATCTCAAAATTGTTTTACCAAAGAATAGATGAAACTTCTCTTTGTTAAGCTATAACTTGAGAACTCATTATACATTATGTTTATGCATTTGAACGCGTACTTGATTTGCTAAACAATGTTACGCACTCGTGGCAAATAAAATTTATGCATACAATATGGAAAATACTCCCTCCGTCCCATAATGGATGTTCAAAAAAATTTCAAATTTGCTCTTGATCAAGAGCAAATTTTAAAATTTTTTGGACATTCATTTCAAATATGCTCTTGACTAAGAATAATTTGATAATTGAATTGTTATCCTACTGTAAATTGATTCATTTAATTAATGACTATATAATTGACAGACAAAATAGCCTACCAAACTACTGTTTATCAAAGATAATTTTGTGAGCAAGTTTGTGTAAATTATATCTTCTACATCTCTTAAAAAAATTGGCGATCAAGTGTACACACATTTTTATTTTTATAATAAAAATAGATTTCTGTGACCAAAATATGTTTGTCCATCCCAACACATAAAGGCTAAATGGAGTTAGTCTGAATGTAGTAACGTAATTTTCTTTGTACATGATACTCCCTATGTTCCAAAATGATCGTCTCACTTTTTTATTGTTGGATATAAACCTAGCATATTGTTTTCGTTTATTTAAATGAAATTACAGATTATAGCAATAAGTAATAATAAGCCTTAATATGTCCGTCGAATCTCGACGGGTTACTCACTAGTTTACAATAATAAAAGGAAAAATATATATGATAAATTAGGCTACAAAATTTGTTGTTTGATTTTTTTAATTTATAGTCCAAAGTTATAAAAGTTGTGCGGTTAGAGGCATTTTGACAATTTTATTAACGAGACCCAGTTAAATGACATGTGCACATTTCATTTAACTTAAGTGAGTTTTTTTTTAAATTTGAGTGTGGGCTTTTGGTCATTTCGCGCAGGGCATATCGAGAGGGCGCAAATTAAATTGTAAACACGATTACAGTGATGCCCGCTGGAAAAAATGTCACAAGGAGAGAGTAGAGCTAACCCAACCGTCGTCCACCTTCATCTTTCTTGTCATGGCCGCACTATGATGTTGCACTAGGGATGGCCATTTACGGTTTCGGTTCGAAACCGCCGGTTCCAGTTCCGGAAAAGGGGAAACCGGAATCGAACCGTCGATTCACGGTTCCGAACCGGCGGTTCAACGGTTTTTTTTTTTAATAGAAAAAACTGTTTTAGAATTTTTTTATTACTGATTTTTTTTTTTTGCAAAAAGTTATATAAAAAAGATAGAAAAAAACTAAACAAATGAAAGAATATAAAAGAAAAGAGGGACGGGCACAGACTACCCTTTATTTATTTTTATTTTTTATTGATTAGGAAATAATATTTTAGATTTTTTTATTAGTGATTTTTTTTTGCAAAAAGGTATATAAAAAAGATTAAAAAAATAAACAAATGAAAGTATATAGAATAAAAGAGGGATGGACTATCATATATTTATTTTTTTATTTTCTTTTAGTTTTTTATTGACAAGTAAATACTATTTTAGACTTTTTTATTAGTGATGTTTTTTTACAAAAAGGTATATAAAAAAAGATAGAAAAAAAACTAAACAAATGAAAGTATATAGAAGAAAAGAGGGACAGACTACCCTATATTTATTTTTTATTTTCTTCTAATTTTTTATTGAATAGGAAATAGTATTTTAGATTTTTTTTAGTGATTTTTTTACAAAAAGTTATATAAAAAAGATAGAAAAAAACTAAACAAATGTAAGTAAATAAAAGAAAAAAGGGACGGTACACTTTAAATTTTATTAATCAATGGAAGGGGGACAACCAAACCTTACCCATTGTGGCTTCCATAGTATTGTCATCACTTTATAGTAGTTGGATTTATATTATCAACATTTTGTGCTGTCACAAAATTTGGAATATCTTCCACTTCGTCATCATCTTCTCAATCTTTCACCTCATTTTCATTTTGCCCCGAAAGCCCCATATCATAAAATTGACCACCTTCATTTTCAACAAATCGTGGTGTTGGTGGTGGTGGTGGTGATTGAGAAGAATATTCCCCTTTCACTCTACCCTTACTACCCTTTTTGCTTGTAAGGTTGTTAAAAATATTTATAATGTAAAATATGAAAATATATGAAATGAATATGAAATAAAGATGTTGGATGAAAATATGGATATTTGATGAAAATAAGAAAGTTAGATTATAATTTGAGCTTAAGAATCAAATAATTTAACGAAATTCGTTATAGAAAATTAAGAAATAGTTAATGGAGTTTGTGTGAAAAAAATGTGAATGGAGGGGGATGGCATTTATAGTTGAGGAAATTTCTTAAGATTACAAATATATATATATATATATATATATATATATTTTCGAGGACTGAAATATGGTTAAAAAAATGGTAAAAAATGACTATTTTTGGTCAACTAGCTGTTAGATAACGGACATAACGACTATATTCTGACGGTTTTTTAACGGTTCGGTTAGCGGTTTCTGATGATTCGGTTAACGGTTTTTTGACGGTTCCGATTACGGTTTCTGACGGTTCCGATTCGGGCGGTTCGAAACTGCCGGTTCACGATTTTTAAAAAGTGGAAACCAGAACCGGGCTGCCAAACCGCCGGTTCCAGTCCTGGCCGATTTCGGTTCGGGACGGTTTCACGGTTACGGGCCGGTTCCGATTCCGTTTTAGACATCCCTATGTTTCACACATTCCTCAATCCAAATCTTTCTCTGACACTTTATCAAACAACCAGAGAGCAACTACTTTATAAAACTCACCCATCAACCTTTGATAAAGCAATTTTCAAAGGCATACATTTTTCACTCTGGTTAAAGATCTGTCGGCCTTCTACAATCAGGATCCCTTTTAAAGTTTGAGGTTCCACCTTAAAATTAATTGGTGTTAAGTGATCTTTATATATTATAGGAAATGTTAATATCTGTTGGGTATGCATATTTTAACCCTCCTATTTTAGATTAGATTTGATTGATACCATAACCTCCTGTCTATTTTAAGGACTTTAGGACCCTATGTAATGAAGCTTAGACTTCAATTTTTTACCTAAGTCCATTTTATAGAATAGGTTAAATTTAGGCTTGAAGACTGGCACAAGACTCATTGGATTTGAGGATTTGAGGATCTGAGGTTGCAGCTTGCGCTTGCAGGCTTGAGGTTGCCAGCTGAGGTTGCAAAGCTGCAGGCTTGAGGTTGCAGCTTGCAGCTTGCAGGTGCGCCCACTTTACCAACCACCTGTGCAGTTCAAAAGTTTCCAACCACCTGTGCAGTTCAAAAGTTTCCAACCACCTGTGCAGTTCCAAAGTTTCCAACCACCTGTGCAGTTCCAAATTCTTGAACCGCACCTCAGCAACCTCACTGGTGTAATCAACCGCACTTGTCAAAACCGCATGTACACCAGGACCGCATCCAATGATTGAAGACTTGAAGAGTGAACCACATTTTACCGTTGGAATCCACATCAAAGAATATCAAATATCAACCACCATATCTTGTCACGTGACTCAATGTCGAGCAGATCCGCAAGGATCTTGAAAAGGTGACAGTGTCCTAACCACCTTATTTGCAAATGAAGTCCGATCGCCTTTACTCGCAACCGCCGTACCTAAGGACAAAAGTGGTTACCGTGGACCAATGGGAAAGCACCAAGACTGCCCTTGCAACAAGATATCCAACGGCTAGTTCCTTGGTGCTTGGGTATAAATACCCCTAATCTTCACCATTTGAAGATTGCTTGAGATTTTGAATGTGCCGTGAGTTCATACGAAGATTGAAGTTCCGCCCGTAAATTCTTAGTCCTTTGAATCTTCATCTTCTACTTCAAGAAATATATATCCCAAATTTCGTAAATCAAGCCTTAACACATTCAAGAATCATTGAGCTCTACATCTCACAGATTTAAAGAGCCTTGATCTTGTTCTCACACACACACCTCACTTGTTTAATCACATAGATTATTCATTTGAGATACACTGGTTATAGTCTAGGATTTGTTCTTCATAGAAAAGATTTTAGATCTGAGTATTACTCATTGTACTTTGTAATCTCTCAAATACTCAATATAAAATCTCCCTTAGAAATCCAAGACTAACCATCTTGGTAGTGGACGTAGATCTTTTATAGATTGAACCACTCCAAATATTGTGTTCTTACTTTCTGCATTTATTTTCTTGTGCTTACTGATTATCTATCTTTATCTCTGTTTGATCTTTATTGTAGTTATCCATTATTGTGAAATTGTGTTTGGAGTTAACATTGTCAAAACCTCAATTTTCAGTTTTATAACTGCACCCAAAACTGCACCAAAACCGCCTCACCAAAACCGCCTTCCCAAAACCGCCTCACCAAAACCGCCTCACCAAAACCGCCTTCCCAAAACCGCCTCACCAAAACCGCCTTCCCAAAACCGCCTCACCAAAACCGCCTCACCAAAACCGCCTCACCAAAACCGCCTCACCAAAACCGCCTCCCCAAAACCGCCTCACCAAAACCGCCTCCCCAAAACCGCTTTGTAACTTTATTTTTCCGCTGTGCATTTTACAATTCTACTTGCAGTTTCTAACACACTGCAAGAGGTTTTGTAAGTATAGAGGTTTAGTTTTTAAAAAGGGCGAAAAATTTGTAACAGCTATTCACCCCCCTCTAGCTGTTTTTCACCCTTGTTGCCACCTTTGGGACCAACAAGTGGTATCGTAGCCAACACATTTTAAAACTACTGTTTTTCAAGCTTAACACTTGTGTGCCGATTCGATATGGCAAACGCAAAGACAATGACAACCGTTAACTATTCACACATTCCAATCTTGGACGAAGACCACTTTGACATCCGGGAAGTGCGTAATGCTCATTCATTTGGAAACAATTGATGAAATGTCGTGGAGTGCGTAATCAATGGCCCGTTAATTCCAATGAAGGCCAACACCGATGCAACCACCAACGCAGAAACTCCAGAGGTCAAAAAGCCTAAAGATGAGTGGTCGGATGAAGAGAAGAGATTAGTTGCCTTGGACAAGAAGGCTAGGCACATCATTTCGAACCCTCCCCGTTTCAACTCTCCAAAAAGTGATGTATCTCAAAACCGCAAAGCGTATGTGGGATGCCATAGAGAGCTACCTCGAAGGTGATGACGAATGCAAGGAAAGCAAATTATATGCCGTTGAAAGATCCTACAACAACTTCAACGTAAAATCCAACGAAACCTTGCGTCAAACCTACGACCGCTATGTTGAGGTAGTTAATGCTTGTAAATCTCTTGGTAAAACTTTAACTGATAAAGAAATTAATATGACTTTCCTAGCTGCTTTAGGTTCTAGATGGGTAAATAAAGCAACCTCTCTAGAAGACTCCAAAGTTTTGGGTACTTGGTCATTAAGTAACTTGTACGCCAATCTTAGAGTCTATGAGCTTAAATTAAATCACATTGAAGAGATTGAAGGAAAAACCAAATCACTTTCCATGTCCGTTGTTGAACACGAGGAGAAACCAACCACATCCAATCAAACCGCAGATCCTTCCATATCAACCTCATCACTCATCGAGATGGATGATGATGATTTTGCCAAGTTTGTGAAAAGATTTCAAAAATTTAGAAAATCCTCAAAACCTTTCACAAAAACATTTTCCAAAGGCAAACCTCCTGCAACATTTTCTAAGGCTGGAGATACAAAGAAAAAGAGTGATCTAGTTTGCTACAATTGTAGAAAACCTGGTCACTTTGCATCTGAGTGTCCACAACCTACATACGAATACATGAAAAAGAAAACCTCTCCTGCGAAATTTTCTCGTCGCAAGGGAATGCTTGCTGAGGAGGAAGAGAATTCCAAGGTATTAGCAACTTGGATTGAGATGGATTCTGATGATGGAAGTGATGATGAAACCGAAGAGGTTAATCTCGCTAATTGCGTATGCTTCCGATGAGTCAAATTCTGAGTCAATCGAGTTGCAAGATATGGAAGAAAAAGAGGTTTCTACAAAACTTCCAAATTTTACGTTGGATGAAAATATCAAACTTACTCCTAGTATTAAGATAGGAAATTGCTCGTATTCACGTCCCATTTTTCCTCCTACAAATGCTCCACCTTCAAAAGCAATTCCAAATAAGAAAATTTTGAAAAAGGTGGTGGAAGAGGTTTCTCCCATGGAACATGAAAGGGTGTTCAAGGAAGCAGAAATGATGATCCAAAAGTTCTCCAATGTTAAGAAAGCATTAGGATTAGCTCATGATGAACTTTCCCAAGACAAGACGGAGAAAACCGTGATGAGGTCTCGAAATTTCAAATCTTAAGGACCAAATCAAAAAGATGACTCCTCTTGCCTGATCAAAACCGCATCCTTGATACTAAGGTTGCAGCACTTCAACTCCGGAATGATGACTTGGTAACCCAAATCAACGATCTCCAAAAGATTATTGATTCGTGGCTCAAGTCTCAATCCACCAAGGATCAAATCATAGACTCCCAAGTTCCCTCTGGAATTAAGGAAGGTCTAGGATTTGGATCTCGAGGAAGAGGAGAAGTGTGCATCCTCGAGTGAAAAGGATGAGGAAATTTTGGAACTAACTAAAGAAATTCCTAAGGGGAAGCATGTTAATGCTAAGGGTAAAGGACAACAAAATTTCCATTATGTCTACCCTAAGAAACAGTTTGGGAAAAATTCTCAGATGAAAGGAAAAGATTCTGAGATGGAAACCACAGAGGAGGTTTCTTATACCGCCGACCGCACTTCTACTCCAACCGCTTCGGTGGAGTTGGTAGTGCCAACCGCACGGCCGACCGCCCTTCTTCTTCGACCGCTCCTCCCGCCTTCAAAAGCAAGAAGAGCGTTCCTAGAAAACCGCAGCCAAACCGCAAGGAACCACCTTTGTGAAAGCTAAAACCGCTCCTCCCAAACCGCATGCAATTCCTAAGAAAAGTAAGGAGTTGGTAAAACCTCATGATGCTTGTAGCTTTTTAAATGTTCGTGTGTGATGGTTTAGGTCACAAGGCCGCAGAATGCCTTTTGCGGTTCACATCCAATGCCAGGAAGAGTAAACCTCCTTCGTCAAACAGTGTGGGTCGTAAAGAGTTGCTAACCTCAGACCCAAAAGAATAAAGGGGGACCTCGTTCTTAATGTTTACATTTCAGTCCTCTCGCTTCATGGCCGGGTCACTCCAAGGATAATGAATGGTATCTTGACAAAGGGTCGCCAAGACATATGACCGGAGATAGATCATTACTTGAAGATGTCGTTGAAGCAAGTGGTCCGTCCGTAACCTTTGGTGACAACAACAAAGGCAAGACCATTCGATATGGCATTATAAGGAGAGGAAACCTAACCATTGAGAAGGTTTCTCTTGTTGAAGGACTCAAGCACAACCTCCTTTCAATTTCTCAATTTTGCGACAAAGGAATGCTTTGCAACTTCACGTCATCAAATTGCTTTATCAAAGATAGCATTTCCGACGTCACCCTACTCACAGGATTCGTAAGAGTAATATTTACATTATTGATCTTAATTCTCGCATGTAGTATTACTAACCTCTCGTTTTGTAGCAAAGAATGTGAGCGAAAATAGTTGGCTATGGCACAAGAGGTTGAGCCACTTGAACTTCAAGTATCTTGCAAAGATTGGTAGGGAAAACCTCGTTCGTGGTTTACCCAAAGTGGCCGACCACCATCCAGAGAAATGCAAGGCATGCCACTGTAAGCACCGCGTCGTCTTTCACCAAAGAAGACCGCTCCATCAACTTCAAGATGCTTACAACCGCTTCACATAGATTTGTTTGGACCCGTAACCACCGCCAAAACATTGGAGGAAATAGATATACCTTAGTGGTGGTGGATGATTACTCAAGATATACGTGGGTTGAGATGATGATTTCCAAAGATGATCAAGCTATGAGATTCTCACCGCACTATTCAGACGGCTCCAAACTCAAAAAGAAGATGACATCGTTAGTGTTCGATCGTATAATGGAATGTAATTTAAGAACAACGGTGTTGCTCAAGATTGTGATGACCATGGGATTGATCACAATTTTTCAATCACGGTGTTCCACAACAAAATGGGGTTGTGGAAAGGAAGAATAGGACGTTGATTGAGGCCGGAAAGACAATGATATCCGGCGAAGCTACCTCGCATTTTTGGGCCGAAGCAATCAATACCGCATGCTTCACTCGTAACCGCTCCTCATCAACAAAACCTATAACAAGACTCCCTATGAGCTTTGGCGAGGAAGAACCCCCAACATTGCATTCTTCAAGATCTTTGGCCGCAAATGTTTTGTCCTCTACAACTAAGAGAAAATAGAGGTAAATTCGGAGCCAAGGCCGACGAAGGTATTTTTGTTGGGTATGCTAAACATTCTAAAGCTTTTCGTGTTTTCAATAAAACTAGTTTAAAAATAGTTGAGTCTCGTCCATGTTACTTTTGATGAGCATTCTCTCCTTGAGCCACATTTGGCTCCAAATGTTGCCGATGATTTTGTTGAGCATAATGAACCAGGTGAACCATCCCAAACCGCACCCGAACCTCAACCGCAAAATCCAAGACCCTCAACCGACATTCCCTCAAACCGCAATTTTCAAACCGCACCCGAAGTTCCTACCTCCAGATGCAACCGCAAGGGAAAAAGAAGTTGAGAATTCCCCTATCCAAATTTATAGAACCTCTTCGTCAACTTACATTCCATGACTTCGCCGAAGGATCTAACGACGTTCCAATTGAAGATCTTCAAGAAACCTCACCCAACCAGACTTACCCCTGAGGTTCGTGAAGTCGCAGCCACCCTCACAAATGTGATTGGTGATTCGTTTTCCTGTTCAAACAAGGAGATCGAATTATGATGAGCATACTTCACTTTTGTCTCAAGTTGAACCCAAGAAGATTGATGAAGCACTCCAAGATTCCAGTTGGGTCGTTGCTATGCAAGAAGAACTCAACCGCTTGAAAGATGCAAGGTCCGGACTTTGATGCCTAGACCTCGTGATCAAGGAGTGATAGGAACTAAGTGGGTATTTAGGAATAAGATGGATGAGAATGGAAGCATCACTAGGAATAAAGCAAGGTTGGTTGCACAAGGATATAGGCAAGAAGAAGGAATTGATTATGATGAAACCTTTGCTCCAGCTTGCAAGATTGGAAGCTATTAGGATTTTCTTAGCCTACGCCTCTTTCAAGCATTTCAAGTTATATCAAATGGACGTAAAGAGTGCATTCCTCAACGGCGAACCGCAAGAGACCGTGTATGTTGCTCCAACCGCCCGGATTTGAAGACTCTAAATTTCCCAATCATGTCTACAAACTCCGTAAAGCTTTGTATGGACTTAAGCAAGCTCCAAGGGTACGGTATGAGACTCTTTCTAAATTCTTACTAGAAAAAGGATTTAAACGTGGTAAAATCGATACAACTCTTTTTATTGCCAAATATAATGAGCATACTTTACTTGTTCAAATATATGTCGATGATATTATTTTTGGTTATACTAATGAGTTACTTTGTCAGCGTTACGAAAAGCTCATAAAAAGCAAATTTGAGATGAGCATGATGGGAGAATTAACATTCTTCCTGCTTCAAATCAAGCAATGCGAAGAAGGTATTTTCCTCACCAAGCCAAATACACAAAGGAGTTGATAAAGAAGTTTGGATTAGAAAATGCTAAAGCATATGATACTCCTATGGCCACCGGCAATAAGCTAGATAAGGATCTCAAAGGTAAGAAAGTTGATCAAACTTTATATCGAGGTATGATCGGCTCATTACTTTACTTAACTCGCTAGTAGGCCGATATCATGTTTAGTGTCCGTGTATGTGCTCGCTACCAAGCTGCATCCTAGAGAAGCACATCTAATTGCGCCAAGCGTATAATCCGCTATTTATCCGGAACCACTAACCTTGGACTTTGGTATTCCAAAGATTCGAATTTCGATCTTGTAGGTTATTCAGATGCAGATTATGCAAACTTGTACTATTGACAGAAAAGCACTAGTGGTACTTGTCATTTCCTTGAAATAGACTAGTTGCTTGGGCCAGAAGAAGCAAGCTTCGCCAAAGCTGTCTACCACGAGGCCGAGTATATTGCCGCTGGTAGTTGTTGCCGCCAAATCCTTTCGATGAAGCAAATAGCTGGTAGACTATGGAATCCATGAAGGAATTGCCCCATCATGTGTGACAACACTTCAACAATTTCACTTCCAACAACCCCGTCATGCATTCCAAGACCAAGCATATTGATATCAAGTATCATTTCCTCAAAGACCATGTGGAGAAGAGGAATATCCATTTAGAGTACGTGGGGACAGACAACCGATTGCCGATATCCTCACCAAGGCTCTTGACTCCAAGAGGTTTTCTTTCCTCGTAGGAGAAATGGGTATGCTTGAACTTAAATAAATTCCATACTTTTTATTTGCTAACTTGTTTGTTAAGTATAGGTTGAAATTCCCGTTAGGATTCAAACTTCCCTCGTTGAAATCGCGTGCATCAAACCGCAAGTAGTCAATCGCTGCAGCCCAACCGCCTATGCCAAACCGCTTGCCGCAACATTGACCGCTGGATCTCAACCGCATTTCAATATAGTAACTTCTATTTTTCTTATCTTAAAAAAAAAAAAAAAAAAAAAAATCGTCATGCGCTTGAACCGCTTTTCACTCGTAACCGCATGGTACATGCATTTGAAACCGCATTCTTTAAACCACATATTTTTTATGTTTTCAAACCGCATGTCTATTTTGGAAATCCAAATGCATTGTAGGAAACCGCATTCCCTCTATTTTAGAAACCGCAAGCTATTTTTTAGTGACGAGTTGTTTGCATAAACCACATGCCGGAACCGCTTTTCAAATTCCTTTGAAACCGCATGCCGTTTAAAATTCCTTCCTTTACTTTTATTGAAATTTTACTTAGTATATAGGCCGGAAACCATAACCTTCCCCTTTCAAACACCGCTTGCATGTGTGGGATAAATTTGGATTACAATGCCACGTACTAGTAATCTTTGTTCTCAAATCTAAAATCTATACCCAAACCTCTCTACCCCAAACACTTCCAATTCAAACCCTAAAGTAGAAGCCGCCAAGGATGGCTCGATCGCATGGATGACCACTTAGAGCTCGAGATTGCAACGAATGGCTCTTAGAACACTGGCCAACCGCAGCAGCCCGAATTTCAAGCCAATACTCAACTACCTTCAACCGCGCCTCAAACCCAAACCGCTCCCTTATCCCCAACCACACCTTCCTTCCCTACCTCCCTCCTCCGAATTATGCCCAAATCCTTTCCTCTCTCCACTTGATTCAAGGCCAACTACTCACCATTAAAGGGGAGAGATCTCTAAACCCAAGTCTCTAGATCTTCTCAATCCCACCGCTCCAAACTCAATCCCTTGAGATGGCGCTTCTTAAATCTTTATTGCTTGATGCCATTAAGGGGGAGAGATCTATACAAGCAATCTTTCAACTCCTAATGCCGGGACCATAACATTTCGGGAGATGCATTCATTCTTCAACTCTCTAGATTCCTCCTTCCATGATGAACCGCTTTCATCTCTGTAATTTCTTTTGAACCTTTTGCTTTTTAGACCGCATTCTCCATGTATTTCTTTTGGTCTATATTTTTGATTTTGCAAACCTCATTCAAACATTTTTCAACTTAAAATCATATTTTTGAAATGAAGGTTAAACATTCTTTAAACCGCACTTTAAACTTAATCTCATACTTTTTAAGTGCACCGAATGCATTTCTATAACTTTCCATATTGTAAGTTTTTATCTTTTAGAAAGTATAGAAATCTATAGCTTAAGCTATGTGTGTGCATTGACTGGGGACATGAATTACCATGTTAATTCTTATGGACATGTTTTTACCAAGTACAATGTTTGCTTTAGTTATAGTAGGTAATGGCATCAATCAAATAGGGAGATTGTTGGGTATGCATATTTTAACCCTCCTATTTTAGATTAGATTTGATTGATACCATAACCTCCCGTCTATTTTAAGGACTTTAGGACCCTATGTAATGAAGCTTAGACTTCAATTTTTTACCTAAGTCCATTTTATAGAATAGGTTAAATTTAGGCTTGAAGACCGGCACAAGACTCATTGGATTTGAGGATTTGAGGATCCGAGGTTGCAGCTGAGGTTGCAGGCAAGCAGCAGCTGAGGTTGCTGCAGCTTGCAGTAGCTGCAGCTGAGGTTGCAACCAGCCAGCTGCGGTTTCCAACCACCGCAGCTCAAAAGTTTCCAACCACCGTGCAGCTCCAAAGTTTCCAACCACCGCAGCCCAAATTATTGACCGCACTCGCATTTCCAAATTATCAACCGCACTGTGCAAACCGCACCTAGCAACCGCTGTTGGAATTCCTTTGTCCGAAATCGCCTTTGACTCTCTCTAGTGCAACCGCTTAGTGAACAAGAATCGCTTGCGCCCATCTTGAACCGCACCTCAAGAACCTCACCGGTGTAATCAACCGCACTTGTCAAAACCGCATGTACACCAGACCGCATCCAATGATTGAAGACTTGAAGAGTGAACCACATTTTACCGTTGGAATCCACATCGCAATATCAAATATCAACCACCATATCTTGTCACGTGACTCAATGTCGAGCAGATCTGCAAGGATCTTGAAAAGGTGACAGTGTCCTAACCACCTTATTTGCACCGAAGTCCGATCGCCTTTACTCGCAACCGCTGTACCTAAGGACAAAAGTGGTTACTGTGGACCAATGGGAAAGCACCAGCACTGTCCTTGCAACAGTATTATCCAACGGCTAGTTCCTTGGTGCTTGGGTATAAATACCCCTAATCTTCACCATTTGAAGATTGCTTGAGATTTTGAATGTGCTGTGAGTTCATACGAAGATTGAAGTTCTCGCCCGTAAATTCTTAGTCCTTTGAATCTTCATCTTCTACTTCAAGAAATATATATCCCAAATTTTAAATCAAGCCTTAACACATTCAAGAATCATTGAGCTCTACATCTCACGCATTTAAAGAGCCTTGATCTTGTTCTCACACACACACCTCACTTGTTTAATCACATAGATTATTCATTTGAGATACACTGGTTATAGTCTAGGATTTGTTCTTCATAGAAAAGATTTTAGATCTGAGTATTACTCATTGTACTTTGTAATCTCTCAAGTACTCAATATAAAATCTCCCTTAGAAATCCAAGACTAACCATCTTGGTAGTGGACGTAGATCTTTTATAGATTGAACCACTCCAAATAGTGTGTTCTTACTTTCTGCATTTAGTTTCTTGTGCTTACTGATTATCTATCTTTATCTCTGTTTGATCTTTATTGTAGTTATCCATTATTGTGAAATTGTGTTTGGAGTTAACATTGTCAAAACCTCAATTTTCAGTTTTATAACTGCACCCAAAACCGCCTCACCAAAACCGCCTCCCCAAAACCGCCTCACCAAAATCGCCTCCCCAAAACCGCCTTCCCCAAAACCGCCTCACCAAAACCGCCTTCCCAAAACCGCCTCACCAAAACCGCCTCACCAAAACCGCCTCCCCAAAACCGCCTCCCCAAAACCGCCTCACCAAAACCGCCTCCCCAAAACCGCCTTCCCCAAAACCGCCTTCCCAAAACCGCCTTCCCAAAACCGCCTCACCAAAACCGCCTCACCAAAACCGCCTCCCCAAAACCGCCTCCCCAAAACCGCCTCACCAAAACCGCCTCACCAAAACCGCCTTCCCCAAAACCGCCTCCCCAAAACCGCTTTGTAACTTTATTTTTCCGCTGTGCATTTTACAACTCTACTTGTAGTTTCTAACACACTGCAAGAGGTTTTTTAAGTATAGAGGTTTAGTTTTTAAAGAGGGCGAAAAATTTGTAACAGCTATTCACCCCCCCTCTAGCTGTTTTTCACCCTTGTTGCCACCTTTGGGACCAACAATATCTTTAACACGCCCCCTCATGTGTAGCGGGCTTTACCAAATCTTATAACGTGTACTTATTAATCGGGTGATACAGAGTAACATCGTGGGCCGTTGGGTCTTCACGTATAATAGACCTGCTCTAATATCATCTTAAAGTTTGAGGTTACACCTTAAAACCAATTGGTGATAAGGGAAGTGGCCCATAATCTTTATATATTATATGCAAGGTTAATATCTCTAACAATCCCCTCTATTCTTCTCTCTCAAATCCGTCAGAAACTCTCTTCATGTTTCCTCTCTCTGCGCATAAGATCAGGCCGTCCACACCAAAGACTCTCTCTTTGTGCGGCCCCATCTACCTTCTCTCAGGGTGAGCACCATCTGTAAGTACCCCAATCTGGATCACCCTCTTCCGAGCTCCCGGGAAACACCGCAGACTCACTCAAATGCAGTCTCGAACACCCGGAACCCTCAAAACCCTTCAAAAACCCTCAAAGGTTCAAAAAACCACCAACCAAATCAAGGGGGCCTTTCTGGGACAAACAAACACCAAAGGACCTTGTGGGAATTATGCAGAAATTGGGAAAAGCATTGAAGTCCGTACAGACCTCTTTGCATGCCAATAAGGTCCGTACGGACCTTCTTGCTACCAAATCCCATAATTACAGAATCCCTTAAAGTCCACAAGATTCCCCTAAATCTGGAAAAACTAAAACTTTAGTTTTGCACCTAGGTCCGTACGGACCTTATTGCACGAAAATTTTTACTATAAATAGAGGGCTCCCCCTCCTTCGTTTGACACCTCCCTCTTCTACTCTCTCCCTAGGCCTTCTGGCTTCCCCTCTAAGTCCTTCCGAGGCACTCCCGGCCCCTTTCGGATCCTTCCGAGGCCTTCCGAGCTCCCTTGTGGTGCTCCGAAGCATCTTCGAGCGCTCCCGAGACGCTCCCGCGCTGCCTCGAGGCACTCTCGAGGTACTGTGAGGCCCCTCGTGGTACTCCGAGGCCTTGCCTGGTCTTTCCCGAGGCGTCCCGGCTCTTCCCGAGTCAAACCGGCAACTCGGACGCATGCCGAAACTCTGCCCGAACGCAATCGGCGATCCCAACGCACGCCGAACCTCTGCCCAAATCCAACCAACAATCCATGCGATCCCAACGCACGCCGAAACTCTGCCCGAGTGCACACTTGACAATCCCGAGGCACGCCGAAGCTCTTTTCGTAGACAACCGACACATCCCGAAGTAATCCCGGTCCGTCCCGGAACACTATTCCATCCTCAAACACTATTCCCCAGCGGAAGACAGACACGAACCAACATTGGTAAGGCTTCCTTCCATTACTAGTTCAATACATTTCAATAAGCAGTGTACAATGTAGACATCCGACACATCATGCATTTTTAAAAAGCACATACACACACACACAACATTTAAAGAAAGAAGGGGTATCGAAAGACTCGTTTTTACGAGGCTACTCGGGTGAGCTCTAATATTCTAATATTCTCTTCCCGAGGAGTAACCTGACCTCCGAACTCAAAATCTCATCACACAAAAACAGTTTATTTTTAAACTGATGCCTTTTCTCAATGTTTTGGGCTTAATCAAAACGGCGTGGCGACTCTACAAAGCAAAACACAGCGAGACACCGCTCTCCCGACGCGAACGCAAGAAACGCGGACGGAAAACGCGGGCCAACGATGCGAAAATGCCAGATGCCGGGGCGCGACCGCGTTGCCTCTAGGATCCGGGCAATTTCAGTTGGCGACTCCCCTGGGGACTATTTTGTTTTTTTTTTAAAAAAACTTTTAACAAAACAAAAGATTTTTTAAAACAATGATGAGGGTCAAACTTTCATTTTACCCCTTTCTTTAACTGTTGTGTGTGTGTGCATGTGCTTTACTTTTTATTTTATAAAAAAAAAATACAAAAAATGCATCAATATACATCTGTGTACATACATTTAAAATTCTTCAAAAAACTTCTGTTTTACTCAGAAAAAGAATTTTAGAGACCGCACACTACTCGCACTGCTGCCTCAGTACACCGCACGCTACTCGCACTGCTGCCTCGGTACACCACACACTACGCGCACTGCTGCCTCGGATACACTGCACACTACAACCCTCAACCCGGGGTGGTCTCAGTTGCAGTTCGTTTGGTCTTCCTAGGCCTCTTGAATGCGCATGGGATCATTCCAAACATCCCATCCTAGCCAAGCGTCAACCCTGCACGTTTGAGTCTTGAGTCACACTCTGTCCAGACTCGGTTGATTTTTACCCAGTCCGTGTCATACAAGCCTGGATACATATCCCATGCCGGCCATTTTCTGAGTCGAAGCTCGGAACTCAAGATCCCTTGCGCAAGCAAAGCGATGAGAGGTCATGCTAAAATCTTGACCCGATCTTGATTTTTCGAAGCTACACCCAGACGATGTTCCGTCCCAGATATACATCCATATCCATATGACACCATGTCATCAATCCTTTAATACGTCAGCCATGACGATATGACCCAGCCAACGCCTAACGTCACAGATCCCTTGCGCAAGCAAGGTAAAGAGAGGTCATGCTAAACTCTTGACCCGATCTTGACTCAGGTGTCGGCTCGGCTCACTATTCATATGGCTAACGCATTAAAACGAACATGACAGGCTCGATCCTTAGGTTCGGTTTTTCTTTTAGGCCGGTGGAAACCGCTTGCCCTATAGGACCCTCGCCCGGGGCTGTCTACCCCGGGATGTCGAAATACAGGTGCAAAACGAGGGGCTTATAGCCGCACAGATGGTCTCCACTGACCCAGGATCTAGCATAGTTGCGAAAAAGAAGAGCAATCTTTTCCAACCTACTTACGATTCTGAGAAAACACGTTTTAAGTAAATAAAAACAACAAAAAAAAAGTGAAAACCGCATGTCACGTGAGCTTTCCCCCCTTTTTTATCCCGAAAGGCCTTCCCGTGTCTAAACCTTACCCGTCACCCCCTCCAGCGAACCGAGAGTGGTTGAGAATACTCGGGAGCCGCCTTTTCAGTATCGAGGTCACAAGGTCCGTGACCCTTCCGGTTCGGCCAAGTCCGCACCGTCCGCTACTCCCCCATGGCGGGATCAACAGATAACAGTGAGGGAAATGGAACCCCGCCACTAACGAACCTTCAGACAATGGAGGAGGTGCTGCGAGCCTTTGAAACTCTCAAGAAGCGCGAAGAGGAGCAGCAAGCCTGGATCGTAGACACCCTGCGCCTTCGAGGAACCTTTGCTGTTCCCCAACCTGATGGGACCTTCGTTCTCATAGAAGACGAAGAAGTACCAGCTCCTCCGGGCCATCAAAGCTATCAGCAGGTCCCACCTCCGCCAAGCTACGAGATCCCAGCAACGCAAAGCAGCTCTCGCTCAAAGCTCCACTCGGGCATCAGTCAAGCAGCTCCGATAGGCCCGTCTCAGCACAATCAATTTCCCGGCCCTGCGCCTCAAGCTCAATATCAACAGCACACATACGGGCCTGCTCCACCAGATCCCAGTGCATCTCGGTATCCCCCGGGATTCAATCCTCTGCCTCTATACGAGCCACGAAACCATAATAAAAAATCCCAAGGTTTATCCGGGACAGGCATCCCATGCGGATATCCCGACATCTCAAACCTACCACCCGCTAGTCTGCCACTTGGGCCTAATGAAACATTTCCCCAATTCCCAAACACAACCCTTAGCGGCTCGGGTAATCACACCCTTAACTTCAACACTCCAGGGTACGGGTTGGTATACACTCAACTACCTCCCCAATACTCCCGAATGGCGATCCCATCAGCCAATCCACCTCCATCTTCGGTTTCCATCCCCGAAATTGGCAACCCGCCTCAACCTGCCGATCCCCACATGGCTTGGCTGATCGAGCAAATGAAGGACATGCAAGGCAAACTAGCCAGTTCTCGGAAGGACTCCCTCATGCTCAATGATCCAAACAAGGTAGTCCCGCTTCCTCCGAAATTCAGGATGCCAGAAATGGAAAAGTTCGACGGGACAGAATGTCCAAAAACCCACATCGACACATATGTCTTGGGTATGAGAGCCAAAGGGGCAACCCCTCAACAAATGGCGGATCACTTCCAGCATTCTCTCAAATCCACAGCGCTAAGGTGGTTCCTCAACGTAAAGGCAGAAAAACCGCTCCACATGGGACCAGATCAGCGAGTTCTTCCTGGAGAAGTACCGCGCCAACCTTGAATGGGAGACCAACCACCACGATCTGCAAGACACCTAACAAAAGGACGAGGAGCCTGTAGGTGAGTTCTACAAAAGGTGGAACTGGAAGCTAAGCGAAATAATGGATCCGCTTTCCAAGAAAGAGCAAATGGACATCTTCCATTCCTGCCTCAAACCTTCCCTAAGGACCTTGATCAGCCATCACTTCTATCCAGATCTCCGTGCCATGGTCTACGCCGGAACCAAGTTCGAAAAGACCCTGAGCCTTTAGAAGACAACATCAACTCCTGCTTCGTCTTACCGATATCGGACAAACCTGTCCAATCCAGCACCTGTCCCGAACAAAGGAAAAGAAGCAGCCGGAACAATACACTACATCCAGAATGGAGCTCAAGTAAACCGTGATTAGGTAGCCCTGAGGAACAACAATCCCCCTCATTTCCCACAGTTCCAGCATTTCGACAACCTCGAAATGCCTCTGGGCCAAGTATTCGAGGCATTGGTAAAGCGAAATCTCCTCAAGCCTCTCGAGAATTTCCAACCAAAGACTCTCAAGCCCAACATGGATATGAGCAAGCACTGCGCTTTCCACAACTACCCCGGTCACACCACCGACAATTGCTTCGTGCTAAAGCAAGTGGTCCAGGGGCTAATCGAAGAGGGAAAGTTGGAACGCCCACGTGGTCCCAACACCATTGGAAATCCATTCCCCCGAAATGACAGGGTGAACACGATATCCTTCGATGAAATTCCAAGCGAGAGTAGGCCTCCTGCAATCTCCGAAACTGTCAACATGCTATCCCGCCACGACTGGGAACGCGAAACCAGGGTCAAACAGTCCCGTGATCGGGAATCCAGGCAAGAATGCCCAAGAGCGAGTGTCTCCCTACGATCCCTTCCACGATCGAGACACACCAATGGATGGATCGAGCGCTCCTCAGAGGAGACTGAATCGGACGGCGGCACCAGAAGCGGTCTAGCCTTCACGGACGAAGACTTGCCGATATGTGAAAATAGACACAACGAGGCTCTCCTCATCCTCATAAAGATAGAGATGTTCTTCCTCCCGAACGTCTTGATCGATAACAGCTCCGCAGTCAACATCATTGCCTTGAGCACACTGAAACGCCTTCGCGTCGACCGCTCCTTGATGAGACCTTCGCCCCGGATAATCCAAGCTTACGACTCCACTCCACGCCCTGTCGTAGGAGTCATCAATCTGAGAATCCAATTCGATGCGCAATTGGAGTCAGTGGAATTCCAAGTGGTGGACATCAAGCCAACCTTTTATGCCCTGCTGGGACGACCTTGGATACACCAGATGAAAGCGGTATCATCTACTCTTCACCAATGCGTGAAATTCGTCAACGCCAAGGGAATCCTCGAGGTAATTCGCGGAAGCAGCACAATGGCAAGCACTTGGCCAGCAAGCTATGACCCAGAAGAGGGTCCCGACATGAGCGAATACTCCTCTGCAGGCGAGACTCCAGCCCTGTCATGCTACGATGTGGATCCCTACATCCACGCTCTAAGTCGCGATGAGCTAGATATCGAAGAGCTCATGGGTCAAGACGACAACTCCGACCTATGCGACATCGAAGAATGCTTGAAAGAGGATCAAAACATGGACGCCCAGATGGAGATTGACCGAGGAGTAGACCTATACTTTGCCGAAAACCCTCTTGCAAACTGGCTCATCACCGACCCACTGGTGCAGGACAACCCTCTGGCTGACACTCTCGGATCTCACGGGGACAGCCTGTTGGTGTTATGCCCTAGGCCTATGATTGATAGACTTATGTGTTGACATTATTTATTATTATATGAAATGTTTATCATTTTATTATTATATGTTTTGTATATTTTTTTATAATAATCTCCGTCCCTAATTATTAAGAGAATAATTAGTATAATTGTCAATGGATAATCATACGATGATTATATGCATAGAGATGCACATTGAAATTATGGGTACTTGTTAGAGAACAAGTGACTGGACATGACCCGCATGAGATTTATGTTATGGTCAAATGTCATAATTAAATCTCATAAGGTTACTTCATTTAGTCCCTAGACCTGAGATTATCATGACCTTACATATGATGAAAGTCATGTTTGATTTTAGTCAAACGGTATCTTAACACGATATCTATAAAGGCTATCTTTGGCATGATCGGATTCATGATGGGAAGGATGATAAGTCAAGATGGAATTTGTCCCTCGGAAGAGAGATGTTTTGCTTGGGCCCCTCGATGAGTGATAATGATGAAAGTGTATGTCCGTACCCCAATATGATTGGAATTATCATTATACTCAAGAATCGAGAAAGCATTGAACAAAAGACAAGTTGACAAGGACCATGACTTGTGTTCAATATAACATCATGAGACAAAGGGATAAATGGAAGTGTACCATTGGAAACGTGAACTCTTACGTTATATTATTTGGGTAGACATAATGGCTTGCTAGAGTCCGCTTATGTCTTATGAGATTCGATATGATCGAACTCATTGCCAACATAATATAATCCTGTTGGGTCACACACAACTAGAATGAATTGGTTAAACCAAGGGAAGAATGATTGAGAGTTTCTGTAATTGGCAACCTTTGTCACGCCACATAACTAGCCATGTGGCTAGATATACCGCGCGACAAAACAAACCACCAGACGCGTTTGACAGCCTGGTCTCCTAATTCGATTAGGAAACATATTCATACCAATGTAGTATAAATATGAGAGGTCTGTCAACCCTAATTGTCTAGCCGAAATTTTCAAGCAAAATTCATAACAAAATACTCTCAATATTCTTCAAGGTTTTGATCTAGCAATCATCAAGAAATCGTTCTTGAATTCATTCAAAGGTGTGGATACCGAAAGAGGGTCTTTGCTCGTTCATCGATCAAGGCCTAGAGTTCAAGCAAGTTGAAGAACGAAGTTTGTGATTCGATATCACATAATCAAATCGTTCGATAGCTCAAGAACGGAAAGCGTTCAAGGTTGGTATAATTCTATCTCATAGGAATTCAAATTAATTGTATAGAACGGATCCTAGGGCTTCTTGGGTTTTATGTTTTTTAATGCTTAATTCCGCTGCGCATGGACTCGTAAAACCCAACAGTGGTATCAAAGCCCCGTTCGTATGGTTAAGTTTGAATTAACTTGCTAGATTTAAGATATAAATTGTTTATATGCTTATTGCATGTTTTTGTATGCGATAGAATTTTGATTGTTTATGTGAAACAATGTGAAAATCGTTTTCGAATTACGTTGAATTAAATCTGTAAAAGGGTTGTTTTATATGATTTAATTGCCATGTGATCTGAATTACATGAATCTGGAAATCCTGCGAACTGGCTGCTTAGGTCGCGCGACATAGTAAGCCTCATATGGAAATCTGGTAATCTGGCTAGTTATGTCACGCGACAAATCTAGCCCTCTGGCTGATGTTGTCACGCGACATAATTCTACCAAATCTGGGCAGAATCATTAAGTTTAATTTTCTGCTAATCTGTGATTGTGTTTGCAATCTGATATGTTTATGTGTTAATCTGGATGCTATAAAATTGAGTTTATAGGGCTATGCTAGATTAATTCATTGTTTATGCATGCTTAGTTGATTAAAATATGATTTTAATAATTATTGCGATGCATGTTTTACTTGTTCTTACGTGCTAAGAATTTTTTATGTTTAGTTGAAATATTGCATTTTAGTTTTCTAATATGTTTAGATTTAGACATTGTAAATTTTGGATCTTATGATTGTTTATGGAAACAAGTCATAATTACGCGAAATTTAAAAGGAAACTGATTGTTTATAAAAGGTAGTGATTATGTTGCCAAATCAGAGTTGACTTCTGATTGTGCATGTCTAGGAGAGTTCTGTCTAAGGAAGAGTTGGTACTTAAGAAGTCCTTGTGGCTCACCTATCTTCCTGGGAACTTACCTGGTGCACGATTATGACTATCTTTCAGATATGCTTATAATCTACCTTTAAAGAACCTTCATTTAACTTTTTAAGTTCTTTATGCCAATTCATGATTCGGATAGTTTTGGGTGGGCTTGCCATAGCAAGGTGCTTTGATTCTATTCGATTGCGAGCAAGATGAGGAAATGGTGGTTCCTATACGTTTAAAGTGAATGAACTTAATTGGGTTATCAAAATGGTTTTGGACCCAAGGCATAAGATGAGATTAAAATATGCCTAGACATATGATGTCTTGAATAAATCTCATAAAAGATCTAAGAGTCATATATGTGATATGATTGATGTTTTCTACCTAATTAATTTAATTTTGAGCGGTTTGCCATAGCAAACTTGAAATTGAATTAAAGTTGGATCTTAGCCCATTAAATGTATATTATGCTTATTTGCATTTGAAGGTGTGTAATTTAGTGGGAGCATTTTGTATAAATGCATTATACTTTTCATATAATATGTTTACTTATATGTGTTCATATTTTATGTATATCTTTTTGTAGAATAAATGGCATCAAACAATAATCACTTTTCACTGCGATCTGTCCTTGAGAAGGAAAAGTTGGAGGAGAATGGTACAAACTATATGGATTGGATCCGTAGTTTGAGAATTGTTCTCAAGCAAGAGGAAAAACTGTACGTTCTCGAGGAACCTATTCCACCTGAACCTGCTGCCAATGCTGCTAGGGCAATAAGGGATCAATATCTGAAGCACAAGCGTGACTCTACAGATGTTGGTTGCCTTATGATCTCCGCCATGTGCAAGAACCTTCAGAAGGATCTTGAGCACTTGGGGACAGTTGACTTAAACAATCGACTGATGGAAATGTTCCAAGTACAAGCTAGGCAAGAAAGGTACAACACAAGCATGGTCTTGACCTCATGCAAGATGAGTGAAGGACAAGCTGTTGGTCCCCATGCTCTTAAGTTGAAGGGCCACATTGAGCATCTTGAAAGGCTCGGTTTTCCAATTAGCCAAGAGTTGGCTACCGACATAATATTGAATTCATTACCCAAAAGTTTTAGTAATTTCATAATGCACTATAACATGGGTGGAATGAATAAAAACCTTTCCGAGTTAGTTCAAATGTTGAACACTGCGGAAACCAATATTGTTGAGAAGAAAACCGACCAAGTGCTAATGGTTAACAAGGGGAAGGGTTTCAAGGGTAAAGGAAAGGCAAAGGTTGCTAATCCTAAGGCAAAAGTTGCCAAACCCAAAGAGGCTAAGCCTAAGTCCCAAGAGGACGCAGTCTGCTTCAACTTCAGGTATCTTTGTTATAGATATATTCCTATCTACTTCTAGTTCTTGGGTATTGGATACCGAATGTGGAACTGAAATTACCCGATCTTTTTCGCGCGCGGGGCGGGGGGCGCGGAAAAGGCGGTTGTCTTTCGCGGAGGGGTTGGTGTCTGAGACCTCGCTTCATGGGAAGGAACAAAATGAGGAGTCGCCACGCGGTTTTTGTATTTTGAGCCCAAACGTTGAGAAACGGCTTTTGTGAAAAGGTGTCGTTTTTATTGGTAGCAAAAACTTAGGAAAAGGCTTTTGAAAACGGGGATCATTTTTATTGGCAGCAAAACGAGTAAAAAGCTTTTTGTACCAGAGATTGTTAGGTTCGGAGGTCAAGTTACGTTTCGGGTAGAGTATTACGAGATCGCCCGAAATGCCACGCATGACGAGTCTTTCTACCTTTCTCGAAATCGTGTGTGTGTCTGTGTGTGTCTTTTGAAATGGGGGCTTGAATGACAAGCTTAATCTTGGTTTGAATGACAAACGTTGATTAGGTGACTTTTGAAAAGACGAGCGTTTGAATGACAAACGTCGGTTTGAGTTGAAAAGAGCGTTTGCATGGCAAACGTCGACTTTGAGTTTGAAATGAGCGTTTGCGTGGCAAACGTCGACTTTGAGTTTGAAATGAGCGTTTGCGTGGCAAACGTCGATTTTGAGACGGAAATGAGCGTTTGCGTGGCAAACGTCGATTTTGAGTTAGAAATGAGCGTTTGCGTGGCAAACGTCGATTTTGAGCTTGAAAGGGAGTTCGGAGGTCGAACTCCGGTTTTTTGAACCGGGCGTGTCATTGTTAATGATTTTTACGGGAAAAATGCGTATTAAATGATTTTGAGTGTCAAATGGCGGCTTTTAGTTTGAAGATGAGCGTTTGGAGGCCAAACGTCATTTCGCGCGTTTTTGAAAGAGAGTTCGACGGACGAACTCCGGTTTTGAACCGGGCATTACATTGTTAACGATTTTTACGGGAAAAATGCGTATTAAATGACATGCGATCAACGAATCGGGTTGCGACTCGGACTTTGAAAAGTAAATACTATCACAATCCAAACGGATCGGACTTTGTAAATGACAGTATTTAAAGTGCGGTATCAACGGAATAAAACGATCCGGATTCGTAAATGACGATCAACGAGGCCAAACGGCTCGAAATTGTAAATGACGATCAACGAGGCCAAACGGCTCGGAATTGTAAAAAACGATCAACGAGGCCAAACGGCTCGGAATTGTAAATGACGATCAACGAGGCCAAACGGCTCGGAATTGTAAATGACAATCAACGGATCGATCGATCCGGAACGGTAAATGACATAAAAGTAAACGGAACGGGGTCGGAACGCCGTTTTAACCCGTGATTACTTCTCTTACGGAAAGAGAAGAGGATCGAGGGGCTAAAACGTATCGGACCCCGTTAGACGGAGGCGTCTACATTTCGATAACGACGTTCGAAACGGTTATAGCGACTGGCGCGTAAACCGAGACGGAACGGGAGATTTAGAGAGAGGGAGTTATACCTATGGCTAGGGTCGACTCCTTTGGCTCGGGAGGTGTGTACGGGACACGGAAAGTGATTCGAAAGGTTGTTTCGAAGTTGAAAGGGGCGTGTTTGACCGAAATTCGAAGGTTTCACGCGAATCGAGACAGAACGGGAGCTCGGGAGGGGTGAAAACCAGTTTGGACCGTGGGGGTGGTGAAATTTTGGGGTAATTTTTCTGTCCATTTGGCTTTGACAGCCATTTCTATTTATAGGTGAAATTTGCAGTAGGAGTCCGGACGGACTTGGCCTGAATCCAGGGGGTTTTGTGGTATTTTGGGAATTTGAAGGACTTGCTGGCAATTTTAGAAAATGTGCACAGTGAGTCCGGCCGGACTTGGCTTGCAAACCAGGGGCATTTTGGTCTTTTCCCTTTGAATTTGATTGAAAGGTGACTAGAGGGAGGTGGCATGGCTGCCACGTGCCCCTCTGAATCACCAGCTTCATGGGAATTTGTTCCTCGGTCCCGGTTTTGTCCGTTTTTTAAAATAACAGTCCGGGAAATGTCCGAAACGCCCTAAAGTGCCGGAAAATGCGTTTTCGTGAAAGCTATGCTTTACGTGTGATGACACGTGTTAAGTACGGTTCGACGTCGGGATGCACGGGGCAGTCCCGGTTGTCTCGTTGGCACAAACAACGGGAGTTTAACGAGTTCCGTTAACCTCTAGCGGCCGCTAACGGATTTCGGTTAACTTTCCGACGGATTTGGACGATCCGGATTTGGGTACTTACAGCTTAGCCCCTCGCCGACGTCTCCTCCGAAGGAGGTGGGGTCGCTTGAAAAAGATAAGGATCCAAATCGGGATGCCTTACTTTGAAGGAGACCCTGGCGGTCACCGGCCGGACCCTTAGCGAAAAGGATTCCTACGTATCCCGAGCGGGAATCAAGACGATCGTAGTTCGAAAAGGGGCAAGGGCCGCGCATGGGGACCTTGACCTGAGCGAGACTGTTAGGAGGCGTCTAAACCTGGATGAGACCATTCGCGAGGTGCCTGTACCTGAATGGAGACTGTTAGGAGGCGTCTCGAACCCGGGACTTCAAACCTTCGAGGGCGTGTGGCGCCTCAAACCGGAGTTGCGATGCTGACGAGGGCGTTCGTGCCTTGGGTGCTGGGCTTATTGCTGTTGCCAGTTTTATCCTGCTGGGGGATGAGCGTTCGGGCTTACCTGGATGGCCGAAGAGGGATTGTTGCGAGGCGTTCGTGCCTTGGGGTTCGGGCTTATTGCTGTTGCCGGAGAGGGATTGTTACGAGGCGTTCGTGCCTTGGGGTTCGGGCTTATTGCTGTTGCCGATGAGGTGGAACGATCGGGCTTACGACTGGCGGCCGGGGAGATGAATGTTCACTTGCTGAAGTGAAAAGGTGTTCGGGCTTACGAGGATGGCCGAAGAGGGATTGTTGCAAGGCGTTTGTGCCTTGGGGTTCGGGCTTATTGCTGTTGCGGGAGAGGGATTGTTGCGAGGCATTCGTGCCTTGGGGTTCGGGCTTATTGCTGTTGCCGATGAGGTGGAACGATCGGGCTTACGACTAGCGGCCGGGGAGATGAATGTTCACTTGCTGAAGTGAAAAGGTGTTCGGGCTTACGAGGATGGCCGAAGAGGGATTGTTGCGAGGCGTTCGTGCCTTGGGGTTCGGGCTTTTATTACTGTTGCCGAAGAGACGAACAGCGAAGGTCTCAATAGGAGAGTGGAGGTCGGACCGCGAAGGTCGGGATTGACTGTTTGAGATGGGACCATGAAAGGTCGCGATTGAGACTCGAAATCGGACCGTGAAAGGTCGCGATTGAGACTCGAAATCGGACCGTGAAAGGTCGCGGTTGAGAATTGAAATCGGACCGTGAAAGGTCGCGATTGAGAATTGGAATCGGACCGTGAAAGGTCGCGATTGAGGATTGAAATCGGACCGTGAAAGGTCGCGATTGAGAATTGAAATCGGACCGTGAAAGGTCGCAATTGAGGATTGAGATCGGACCGTGAAAGGTCGCGATTGAGAATTGAAATCGGACCGTGAAAGGTCGCGATTGAGAATTGAGATCGGACCGTGAAAGGTCGCGATTGAGAATTGAAATCGGACCGTGAAAGGTCGCGATTGAGAATTGAAATCGGACCGTGAAAGGTCGCGATTGAGGATTGAGATCGGACCGTGAAAGGTCGCGATTGAGAATTGGATTGAGGATTGAGATCGGACCGTGAAAGGTCGCGATTGAGGATTGAGATCGGACCGTGAAAGGTCGCGATTGAGACTTGGAATCGGACCGTGAAAGGTCGCGATTGAGACTTTAATGGTGAAGACCATTATTAAATTTTAACGTCAGGAGACGGAATAGTAACTGGAATGTCCGGAGACATGGTTGAACGTTTGAATGTCAAACGTCAACTGGACTGAATTTAACGTCAGGAGACGAGCGTTAGTGAGAACTAACTTTGATTTATCCTCGGGGGATAGGGTGTTAGAAATGTCTAACTGGGGGAAATTTTACACTTTTGGGGGCCAAAAGTGGTAAAATTGGAATTGCCAAAAGCTGAGGGGCAAAAGGGGCAAAAATTATTCTGGTGCAGTAAGAGTCCGGTCGGACTTTTACTGAATTTCCAGAATCCTTTTTAATGCCGAGGCTGGGGAAGGAAGAAGCCATTTCTTCCATTGTTGCCGGCGAGAGAGAGAGAGGAGAGAAAATTTTCCACCCCAAATTGCAAGGTTTGCTCGAATTTGTGAGGGAAATTCGCTATGGAGGGTGAAGGAGGACCAATGGCTCGCCACGGAAGGACCGATGACGAAAGAACTCGATTGGTTCGGACCATTCGAACCACCACTCTTCCATTGAATCCGGCGGAGTTTTATCCGGCGAGGGACCGCCACAACTCCAAGGGAGGGATCGAAAGACAAGTAAGCTTCCTACAAATTCCATTAATTTTAAGAATGTGCATTCTTTAAATGTTAGAAATTTGTTAGGAATGAACTTAGGGATTTTGGTGCCCGATTTGGGGCTTTTGACTTTGCTATGAATCGTTGTCGAAATTGACTAGGATGTAGTTCAATTGACATCATGGGTGGATGACATAACAATTTTGGTTGCAAAATTCCATGTCTAGATGCATTTTCCAAAATTAAAGTAGCTTTAATTCGGGACGGAGCGAAATTTTCGAAAAATTCGAAAGAATTTGAAAGTTCCGGATTCGACGGAGTTTTCGAAATGTTTTGAAAGTTCCGGATTCGACGGAGTTTTCGAAAGATTTTGAAAGTTCCGGATTCGACGGAGTTTTTGAAATGTTTTGAAAGTTCCGGATTCGACGGAGTTTTCGAAATGATTTGAATATACGTAGGAAATGAATGAGAACCATATCTGCATTGCATCATTTTGACACGCATTGTTGCATTTTGTTGACGTTGCTTCTGTCTTGTTTGTCTGCAGGGGACAAAAAGGGACGGTTAGTACTCATAACCGTAAGAGTCGGGGTGCCTTTGAGGCGGTGCAGCATTGTGGGGCATTATCCCGGACGTGGCTCGAGAGGGAGAGAGGAGTCCACGGCACCGGTGATTGACTCCGGTTAGGTCGGGTTTATCGCGTAAAGCCTGCGACAGCCCGATACGCCGAAGGGGCAGTGTCCATGTATGTCGCGCCGAGCGAGTACCGGTGGGATACGACCCACACTTTCCATTTCGTATGGGGAGGCGACGGTGACTCCCACGGATTTTGCCGCTATCACCGGGTTGCCGACTTATGGCAACACGCCGGATTTGGGTTGATGGTTACACCCGGAGCAGCTTGTCCTGGGCCGGCTGGTTTTGATATTACCGATGCCAGGGCTTAGGCATTCGGTACAGCCGATGGAGAATCATTTGAGGGAAGGTGTCGCCGATTATCCGTCGGGTCCTTGAGGATGACCGCGGAGCGTCCGGCTCGAGGGTTCCTTTGGTTTGCGCTGTCGCCGACTTTATTCCCGACTTCGACACGTCTTGTCACTTCCCTCCGCTCGGGTCACGGTAGACTTGGATGCCGTGAGGGGGTTCGCGTGGGGGAGGCTGGACTGGTCGCGCTCTACCATTCCCTGGACAGGTTCTCGCGGGGAGCGGAGCACTCATTTAGCTGCTTCACGCCTGTCTTGGATGTAATTTTACGTGCTTTTTCTCTTCCTTGCCTCTTTTATGTACTCGTATGTATCCGCTTTCAGAGCCGACATAACTTTCCATTCTCTTGGCAGTCCGGTGCTACGAGGTGTTCAAATCAAGCAGCTTGGGACATCAAGGAGCCGTACCGTCCCTTGTTCCACCGCCATCGCCGGGTTTGTCGAAGAAGAGCGAAGAGGGCGGTCTCTTCGAGAGTTGGCACTCGAGTGTCATACAAGGAGATATCTCGGCACCGAACCAGGAGTTCTCTCGAGAGGATCCAACCGACTGGTGGAGTAGGTTCGATCATGTCGCGGTGCAATTGCCAACGAGACTACACGGCGCGGAAGCTCCCGGTGGGACTTCACCGTGACGCCATGTATTTGGGGGAGAGGGTGACCCGTCAGCGTAGGCAGGGGGTCTCTTCCCTTCGTGCCGGTGGATCCTCCTTTGTACATGCGCATCCGGGAGATGCCGATTGATGAGCCGGGAGGGGTACCTACGGGCGTATACTTCTCTTGAGTATATCATAGCGGGCCGCCTATGATGTTTTCTTGAGGATGAGGCCGAGGAGCCCGTACAAGATAGAGAGGGCGAGGTCCCCGGAGGTCCTCGAGATTTTCTGGTCCCGCGAGCTAGGCTAGCGTACGAGGGGCCGGACGGTTCGCGTAGGCAACTTGTGATCCCGCTTCCGGCCTGGCCGAGACCGCGATCTGTGGCGGACCCCAATGCTTCGGTGAGCACCTTTTTGATTTTCGCATTTGATAGTAGCATTCTTCACATGTTGCATCCGTACTTTACGCTTGCTTTCGATGATTTTCTGGTTCGCGAGTATCAGCCGTACGTATAATGAGGCCATGAGACCTGGTGGGCCGGGTGGTCCGCCTACGCTGGGAGGCTCGTGGAGTTCATGTGGTGCGGTTCCGGAGGAGCGTGGACGTCCGTGATCGGGGGCCGTCTAGGCCGAGGGGTTCGCCTGCTCCCACGCTGGTGGGGAGGACTTTACGCGGGGTTTGGCCGGTTCGCGGGCGGGCAGGCTGGATTTGGAGCTCCTTCTTGCGCACTCGGGCGCGAGAGGGGGAGTCCTCGAGTTCGCGTACTCGAGGAGGCCCTTTGCCTATTCCCTTTGGAGGAGTTCGGCGAGTTCCTGTTTGCGACGTATCCGGCAGCGGCGGAGCGGATGCGTCGAGTGTACGGATGACGAGCGAGGACTCGAGTAGTCCCCTTTTCTTGCTTTCTTTCTTTCTTGCTTTGTTTAGACAAAATGCATGTATTTGTCGGGAACAAATTTTTGATTTGAAGCTGTATTTGCAAAAAGGCGCCGATGGGGCGGAACACATGTCTTCGCATATTTATTCTATGATCACCTTCATTATTTTTGGCAAATAAGCAAATAGGTTAATCAAAAATAAATAAAAAAGAGAAATGCATTAAAAATTGAACGGGTCAAAAATTAAGCATGTATGCACTAATTTTTAATTATTTTACCTTGTTGCACGAGCCGGGGCGGAAGGGATATTGACATTGGTTGAATGAAATCGGGCGAGCACGCGAGATTTCATAGGAGTGAACAGGCATGGTTTGGAAATGTTTCCAACTTTAAGGCGGTGGCTGCAGAAGTTGACCAAGTCAACTGCGAGAGGGAGTCCGGCCGAACTAGAGCTGAATTTCCAGATTCTTTAAATTGCGGTTTCGACTTTGCAATTGGTGAAAAGCTGCGCATTGCTTTGTTCATACGGTGAATTCTTTTCCATTTCTTAAGGTTTTCTTCACCTTCGACATGGCTTCCTTTCCCAAGTTATCGTCTCGGATGCAAGAGCGATATTTGGACAACTTTCGATCGTGGGTATGGAACCACACGAGGCGAGAACAAGAGGTTTTCGAAGGGGCATTGCAGGATTAAATCTGTGTGGGCTTTGAAGGAGCTCATGCGATGGGATCTTTTTGAGAGCCGCGTCTCGGTTACAGGACGTACGGAGGAATGTGTACGCCCTTTCGTACAACGAAATCACTCCTACGTTTGAAGATTTCGGGCCGTGCAGGAGGACTGAGGCAGGCAGCTAGTTCTTCCGTATCTTTGGTGGCATGGCCACTTTGTTGAGAAGCTAGTGTCTTTGTTGGGTATCTCATTTGGAGAAGCATACGGGATGCGGATCTGAGGATACCGATTACGTTGACATTTCGAGGCGCCCGAAAGATTTGCGGAGGCGAGGGAGCGTCTTTTCGTGGGACACATTTGCTGCATGCGCGATTGCTACTTTGTTCACATTCACGTCTGCAGGTGTGTGCCATCACGGTGTCTTGGACTGGTGAGCGGTGCGGAGTGGGGAGACATCGTGCCATTGGTCTTGGGCGAGACGTTCACAGGCATAGGCCGGATGGCGGCCGTAGCCGATACATGTGGGGAGGAGTCCCGCTATGCGACCATGTGGTTGAGGAGAGGCTGCGAGATGATGCACGAGGTGCCAATGTCTTGTGACGCTTGGTCTTTCTCGCGACGTCCTCTGGTGATAGGGGGCAATCGGGGCTGGAGCTCTGGATGGCCGAGACTTTGCACGCATCACTTGCGATGGTGGGTTCCCATTGGAAGTTCTGAGACTTGTAGGACCGCTCGGGAGGGTGCATTGATTGTCGAGTGCCGGCTGTCTCGGACGTCTTTCTATATTCCATCATTGGTTACTGCGGCGATGCGAGTGGAAGCAGATGCCCTTGGCCCGATACGAGTTATCTTGCTACCTTTGAGGTGGGATCTTTGCGGATGGAAGATCCTTCGACGCTATTGCGATCACCGGTGGTGGCAATACACGTCCTTTCTGCCCGGGGTTCTCTTTCACCGGAGAGAGGGCACCGTTCAGTACGACGCAACGATCGGCTCTGATATACGGGCAGTACGAAGAGTGTATGGGGAGACACAGATGGCTATCTTGTGGAGACGGAGTGAGTTTGTTGGGTGCGATCACTGGGCAGGCTCGACCTTGAGGAGGACGAAGCGAGGGCTAACCACAGGAATCGTGCGGCGATGCCATGGCTGATTATGTGGCAGAAGTCTTGTGATCGGGAGGCCAATCAAAGCACTATGATGATGGCTCGAAGCGAGGCGGCTCGAGACGAGCTAGAGAAAGGGCTGCGTTGACGGCCACGAGGCTTGACGGAGGCGTCGGGAAGAGTCCACCCTGAGCCGGGTAGAAGGCCTACGGAATATTTCTGCGAAGGTGAAGAACACTCGCCGGGGAAAAGGGAAGGGGAAGAAGGATGAAGGACCTAGTACGGAAACTAGGTTGACCTTCTTTGTCCCGAGTATCCACCCATTGTCATTGCGAGACACATTAATTGATTAATGTTTTATTGTAGTTTTGCTAGCGTGTAGCGAGTCAAGAGTTGGCCCGTGCTTGAACTCATCAAAGAATGTTTTAACCGTTATGAATTTGTAGGTTAAATGAAAAGAGTTTTTCGAAACACAAGCAATTGATGCTTATTGTATTTTTGTTTTTAGGCCGAACCAAAGATGGTGCCTACGTTCCCCTTTTACAATTGGACTAAGGGGCTCGGGTCACCGTAGTTCGACACTTTTAGGTGAATTTGAGAAAAACAAAGACAAAAGAAGTGCGACCACTGTTTTTACGGATCATTAGCGGGAATGTATCCAGGTTGGGTATTACTCTTTTAGCACTCTAATTTGCGAGGGGACGGTGTATGGGGAAGGGAGTTGACTCGTGCTCTTCCTCAAATGAAGTATCTGCGGAGCTTGCTTCCGTTCACGGGGTTAACGAAAGGGTTTCCGTCCAAGTACGCTAGCTTCATGGCTCCTCAGGAGAAGATTCTTTGTACCACAAACGGTCCTATCCGGGTAGGCTCCCCACTTTCGAGGGGATTGGTACGCGTAGGAGGCTTTTCCTTTAGCACCAAGTCGCCTTCTCGATGTCTCGGATCTTGACTTTCTTGTCGAATGCTCGTGCCATTCTGCTCTGGTAGGCTCGAGTGTGTTCCATGGCTTTCAATCTGCGCTCGTCGAGTAAAGCAAGTTCGTCGTGACGGCTCTGTAGCCATTCGACTTCATTGATCCCGTTTTCCAAGAGGACTCGGAGGGATGGAATTTCCAATTCCACGGGTAACATCGCTTCCATTCCGTAGGTAAGTGCGAACGGAGTCTCCCCTGTGGCGGTTCGGCGATGTTCGGTATCCCGAGAGGGCTAGATGTAGCTTTTCGGGCCGGTCCAGGCCTGCGAGTGGTCATCTTTCGATTATCATGGCGAGAGTCTTGTTGGGCTGCCTCTCTTGCACCATTGGTTTGTGGTGCGTAAGGAGAAGACTGTGACGTGTGACTACGGGTCGGTCGGTAGTTGGTCACAATCTCCTTCGAAGTGAGTCCCATTGTCGGAGATGATCTCGTTGGGCACTCCGTATCGGCACATGATGTTCTCTCGGATGAACTCGGCCACCTTCTTAGAATTTAATACCTTGTACGATCGGCTTCTACCCATTTGGTGAAGTAGTCGGCTAGCGACTAAAATGAACTCGTGACCATTGCTCCCTGGAGGAGTGATCTTGCCGATGACATCGATTCCCCATGTGGCAAAAGGCCATGGCGTGAGTCATGCAATAGAGTTCGTGAGGAGGATGTGATTGAGGTTGGAGAACCGTTGACATTTGTCGCGGCTTCGGACGAAGCTGGATGCGATGCTGTTTCCATTGATATCCAATAGTATCCCATACGGAGAATGATGCATGTCAATGCTCGGGCGTTCGTATGCCGGACCGCGGGTTCCGTTGTGAACTTCGTTCATTAGCTCGCGCTTTTTCTTTGTTTACACAGAAGGAGTGGCCCTTAGTGGCGCTTCTTGTACAACATACCCCCGGAATGACGAAATGGGATGCCGGGCGTTTTAATGCCATCATGTTTTGGCTTTGATCCCTTCTTTGTATTTTCCATCTTCGCTTGTGAAGGAAGCTTCTCCGCTTTGGAAGTGCTTGGTAAATTTGATTGTACCGGGGTTCGTCGATCGTTTCTTTTTCTTTTCGATCTCACGGCAATAGGCGGGTGTTTCCCGTCTTGCCTATTGAGGGTTTTCTTGCTTTCCCTTCGGGAATTTCGACAAGAGGCGAGGTTGCCGGGCGTCTGCGGCGGTTCTGTCTCTTGGCAAATAGTGAAAAGAGATGTCCTTGAGCGAGCAATGAGTTCCTCCATGTACGCGTGGTACTTCGAAGGCGAGAATCTCACCGTCTTCCATTTGTTGGATACTTGATTGATGATCAATCTTGAGTCTCCATATACATCCCGGCTCTAAGATGTTGCGCTCGAGGCGGCTTCCAAAGGCTTCTGTACTGCTGAGCTTCATATTACTGCTGCATTGTTGGTTGCTTCAAAATTCGGCTTGATGGCTATGGGAGTATGCTGCGTCCTTGGGATCGACAAGGAGCATTCCAATGCCATTCCCCTTCTTGTTGGCTGCCCCATCGAAGAAGAGTTGCCGGCGGTTTCTGTTGTCAAGTGAAAAGATTCCGTCGTCAGGAATTGCGGATCGGGACCCTTAGGTTCCTTTGCTCGGGAAGTCGGCAAGGCGATGCGCCATTACTACGCCCTTTGTTGATTTTCGACCATGTACTTGATGTCGAACTTCGGCGGGAAGAATGACCACTTGGCTAGTCGCATCGACGGAGATGGCTTGTCAAAGAGATATCGGACGGGGTCCACTTTGGAGACCGGGAGTGCGAATGCGGCGCATGTAGTGTTTCGGTTTCCCGACTACCCATACAGGCGGTACAAGTTTTCTCGACGTCTTTGAGTAGGCGAGTTCACTTCCTTGAAGCTTTCGGCTTACGAAGTAGATTGCATGCTCAACCTTGGAATCTTTACGTTCTTGTGCCGGCATTGCTCCGATTGACGTGTATGCATTCTTGTCGGATACGGGAGTAGTGGCTTGTCTTCATGTGGCGGGCACGAGTGGGGGATTAACCAAGTAGGTCTTGATCTTCTCGAAAATTTGTTTGGCACTCGGAGTCCCATTTGATGTCGGCATTCTTTTTCATCAGTTTGAACATTGGGCTCGCGAGAGAGATGTTAAGCGGTTGATGAAGCGGCTTGATGTACTAAAGTCTTCCCATGAAGCTCTTTACTTACATCGGGGTTTGAGGCGGCTTCATGTCGATGATGGCCTTGATTTTCTGGGATCGGCTTCGATACCTCTTTACGTAACCATGTACCCCGGTACCTTGCCGCGCTTGACGCCGAAGGTGCACTTTGCCGGGTTTAGCCTCATGGAGTGTTTTACGAGTGCATTGAAGAACTTCCTCGGATCTGTCATGTCTTTGCATGTCGATCCCTTGGAGTGGATGATCATGTCGTCGACATATACTTCGATTTCTTTGTGAATCATGTCATGGAAGAGAGTACATTGCGGCCGCAGTAAAATAGCCCAGCGTTCTTCGAGACCGAACGGCATGGCCGTGTAACGATATGTCCCCCACGGAGTGGTGAAGGCGATCTTGGCTTGATCCTCCTCGGACATCTTGATCTGGTTGTATCCGGCGAACCCGTCCACGAAGGACTTTACTTCAAATTTGCCGTGGTATCGACCGGCATGTCGATGTTAGGCGGTGGGAAATCATCTTTAGGGCTGGCCTTGTTGAGATCCCGGAAATCTACGCGACATCGACCTTTCCGTTGGCCTTGGTGACCGTCACGATGTTGGAGAGCCAAGTCGGGTACTCAATCACTCGATGAAACCAACTCGGAGCATTTTCTCAATTTCTTCTTTAACTTGCAAGGACCACTGCGGCTTGATCTTGCGCGGCTTACATTTGGCGAGCTTGGATTCGGGATCCGGGGAATTACGTGCTCCACGATTGAGGATCGAGTCTGGCATGTCACGATATGACCGGCGAACACGTCAACATACTCCCGGAGGAGGCTTATCAGGGCTTCTTTTACGCATCGGCGAAAAGCTGCCCACTTGTGTCTCTTTAGGCTCTTGCGGCGACCCCGGGTTCACTTTGGTCATAACCTCTTCGGCGGCTTGGGCCCGGTTGTCCTCTTGGTCAACTACACGCTCGAGAACTTCTTTAATGTATTGTTCGTTTAATGTATACCTTCTTTATCAATTGAATTATTAACGTCTTTTAAGTTGTTTGTTAACTTATCGGTTGTTAAAGTGGCAATGAGAGGATACTCGAAAGGTCGGACTTTTCATTAAACAAGAACGGGAATACATGATTGGCTGCAACATTATAGTCCTCAGCGTAAGGCCGTTGGATGACTCGGAAGGGGCCCGGACTCGACAGGAGGCGGCTCGAGAGGGTTTGAGACCGGGTTTAGGGAGATGTGGGTGCGGGCCCGGCTTGTCTTCCAATTACACTGGCTTGCCCTTGGTCCGGTGAAAGTTACCCAATTCTTCGATGGCATTGCTTTGGATGCTTGATGAGGGTGCGGGGATCGAGAGGCTTGGCTCTGCTTTGTCCCTATCATGGCGATAAATGCTTTGTTGTCGGAGCCCCGGTCGATCAAGTTGGGCAACTCCATGACTTCTTCAAACGGACTACGTAGAGGCCCGGTCCCGAGAGCGTCTTCTATGAATTACGGTTTCCTTACGCTTTGGACTTGCTTGTCTCGAATGTGGCCTCGGCGGCTGATCCGAACAACTTGTTTCCCATGGAGAGTACCTTGAGTTGCTCCTCCAAGTGCAGGATTCCCTTGAATGTGTACTCATCTTTGGTGTGGTGGCGGTTGGTCCCGAGGTAGAGCTGTGATGTCGAACGCTCCCCTTATCGGATTAGCTTTGAGTCCTCTGAAACGCTTGAGGTCCCGTGCTAGGCTTTGTTCCATTCTTCCTGTAGTCTTGGTGTGACTATTCCTGCTTCTTTCTCATCTTCTTCATCGGTTCTTTGTCGGTCCCCTCGGTTACTGCTGTCGGTTCCATTGTCGGTCCCCTCGGTTCTGTCGGTTCCCTTGTTGGTCCCCTCGGTTTGTCGGTTCCCTTGGTGAAGTAATGAGCGAGGTCAAGGCACATGTAAGGTCGGAGGTGGGTGTGCCGTCGGAGGTTCCCCTTTTGCGAGCTGCTTTGCCTTGGTGCGGGCGAGCCTTTTGTCTTCCTTGATGTCGGCGGTGTTGGCACGTAGCCAAGCCCACTGGACCGTGGTGTGGTCCTTGACTTCAATAACTTGGTGTTGGCCTTGCGGCCTTTTGCCGAGCCGATCTGGGATGAAGTTCATGAGTTTCATCATCCTCGTGGCGGGAGGAATACGATCGTGAGACAGTGGAAGGTCCACGTTGCATATTTGGATCTTGGAGGTTTCAGAGTGAATCCGATTAATGGCATGTCGTCATTATGCTTGATTTCCAATCTTTGGAATGTCGTTGGTCTTTGGTCCCCTCGGTGGTGACACTGTCGTAGTAGGCGTAGTTAGCTCGTTGCCTTGCATGAACTTGAGGCAGTGAAGGGTGGATGCCACGCCATTGATTTGATGCAGACCGGGGACGCCCCGGGATGGGCTGTGAAAGTGATTGGAATGTCCAACACTTGGAATTGGTGGGGATCACCCGCTTGCCGAACCGGATGTTGAGAGTAGCAACCCCAGAAGCTGTACGGGAAGTAGAGTCATAGGCCTTGACGGTGTGGGTGAAGGCTTAAGATACGTGGAAGCTTGATGTCAGCGGGTCCATCATCTTGGCGAGCAAGACATTCATTCCGGAACCTCCGTCTACCAACACGCGGGGAAGGCGGCGCTCGTCCAGTGGTTTGTGATGTAGAGCGGCTCATTGTGATCGGCCCCAAATTTTGGAAGGTCCAAATCTGTGAAGGTGATAATGTTGCCATAGTGGATGTTGCCGATCATTTGAATGACTTCATGCGGGGTTGCGTCCACGGGGACCATGAGTACGGGCCGAGCTTTCCTCTAGCTTGAGCTTGTGAGGATAAGAGGAGGTGAGTAGAGACGAGGGAAATGTTCGCTGAGTGCGCTTGGCGAGTGAGGATCGGGTCCTCTTTCAAGGAATTTGCGTCTTCGGGCTGGCCGGATTGCAATTACGGCTCCGTCGGCTTTTTGGTGGCCTTAGGTGGTAATGCATGGATTTGACCCGATCGGGTTAGAACGGCCCGACATCGGGTTTGGTCCCTTACGAGCAGTGCTCGAGTTGAGCCATAGTTAGAGGAGGATTCCTCGTAGCATAGGGCCATATGTCTTCCCTCAACTCATTGATTGTGGATGAATTCCGGGAGCTTCGGCGGCTTGGCGGATTACGTCCCGGGATGCGCTTGGATGCCTCTGCGGGGAGGTAGCCTACGGTTTAGCGGTTGTTCGAATGTCGGTGCACAACGGTGGTTGCACTGAACTGAGCGTGCGTTGCGACCCTCCGGGGAGGTTGGAGAGTTCTCGGCTCAAGCGAAGCGGTCTCCTTGATCTCTTCACGGTATATCGCGTTCCTTTCCTTCTTCTTGAGCATACTCGGGGCATTACAGGTTGGAGTGCAGCGATACTCGTGGTTTGCTAGTTTTCCTCCGCTGCAGGCCCCGGAATCAACCTTCTTGCGGCGGAGCTGCGTCGAGTGAGTGCTGCGTTTCTTCCCATGTGAGAATAGCCGGTGCTTCTTTGAGCTGCGTGCGGCGGATCTAGGTAAACCTCCATCGGGGAGAGTTTTCTCCTGCGCTTTATGCGAGTGGCGGGTATGTCGGAAGAGTGAGTACACGGCTTCCCGAACATCGGCCCATGTATTTGGTTCTTTGTCCCAGTTGATCGTTTTACGTAAACGAATGCGTAGGCGTGGAATTTCCACGAGTAGTTGCTCGAGGCAATTTCCATCCTCCTCTGTTTTTAAATAGACCTTCCTCCACTGAGTTGGCCTTTCAATTTGAGTGCGGAAATGATCCGTTCCCATCCTCCCGAGGACCCTTGGGAGTCCGGTTTTGTTGACTTCATGCGGCTTGGAAGAGAATGGTTTCATCGTCTTCATCGTCGCTTTCCACGAGAGAACTTGCTTTCCTCGGGAAGGTAAGCGGCTGGGATTCGTTACTCTTTGTGTCGTTCCATCTCTAGGTCATTGGGACCGTTGACCACCCTTGCACAGCGAGAGGGGTTGGATGAGAACAGACGGTAGTCGGGAAGTTGCCATGAGCAAAACTCTTGAGGTCGGGCGAGTCTAGAGTGGCCTCTAGCTTTACGTACGAAGCTGCTGTGACACTTTAAGGGCTTGGTCCACTGTAGGTCTTTCGAGCTTGGTCTTCGTCCCAAAGACGACTTTCTTGAGCGGCTAGTTCCATGAGGGCTTTCCTTGCGAGACCTAGGCGATCTCCGTAGGTGCGCATCGTCTGGCTAGTGTCGAGAACCGTGATTACATTCAAATCGCCGAATGGCGGGAACACTTGGATTACATTGACGAAGGAAGTCGGGCCCAGGACATTCCATGCGGCCTTCCTTGATCTCGATCACCAAGAAGTTTGCCCATATACGCTTGATTGACCCCACGGGGGTATTGGATTCTGCAATGTTGACGGTCTCGTGATCTCGCTCGATCGCCAAGTCTATCAAAGCTAGCGGTCGGCGCGGGGATGTACGAATCCCAGGGGCCGTGACGGGTGGGAGTAGAATCGAGCTGGAGCATGTTGATCTTTGAGGTGGTCATTTCCTATGTCGGAAGGCGGCTACGCCTTGCGGGGAAAACTTTCACGAGATGTTTTCGGGGTAGGCTGCCGGAAGCATTCCCGAGTCGATCGACTTGTAGCGAGGGTGAGGAGCTTGGTCTCCTTCGGTTGCCCTTGGCCTTGGCGGCGTTTGAGGTATAAGCTTGGCGACGGCACGGGCCGGTTGCTTGGGCTGGTACTCGGAAGTAGGGATGAGCTACGAGCTCGCTTGGCGATGCCTCGTTTACCATGAGCGAGCGGTCATCGAGGTGACCTTGGTGTTGCGAGAATCGATAACGAGGACGGGATCCTTGGCTTCATCGGGATATACGGAATAGATGATATTGACGAAGTCGTCGTCCTTTACTTGATCGAGAGGATTCCTCGTTGCGTGAATCACGTGTTTCCAATTATCGGATAGCTTTTTTTGCACATCTTTGGACATTGAAGCTTGACAATTTCCATGGTATTGGAACCTTGGTCGTAGGTGACACGATCGGAAGGAGTTCCGTCCTCAAAAGCGAGCATGTGAATGCGAGAGGTGCGCTTGCGGGTGCCGCGTCTTCGACTCCGGAGAGTCCGAGATTCATCGTCATCGATCGTTCAATCCGAGTGTAGGGACGTATTGCGTCCGGTTGCGTTGTTGGAGCGGCTAGGAAAACATCATGCTCTTCGTTGGAGAAGAGGGTGCGGCGAGTAGTTCCTCGTGGAGGACATCCCATACAACTTCCATGCATTCATCACGAGAATGACGGTGCTTGTTGACCTTTATCACAAAGATCTCTTCGCACAGCGGGGCCGAGAGTTTGTTTGGAGAATGCGTGAATCTCGGATTGGAGGGCGGGGTTTATGTGCCCTCATCATGGCGATGTTCGGCGTTTCCTTCCAATCTGCCTCCAAATGTTGGAAACGACGGTTGAACTTGATGTATCGGGCGCCGAGTGCACTTTGCTCGAGTACGTTTACATAGTTGGCATCTCGGACTACGAGGATTACGTGAGATTTGCCCGGTAGTCCCTTGGTTGATTCGAAGGAGGTAACCGGTGCACAGTGCGGACACGGCTTGGCTCTTTGTCTCGGCCTCGTTTCCTATGAGGAAACTATCCCCTCGGATGACTTCAAGATCTCCCTGCTTAGGTTAATGAACTTAACAGCGATGGAGAGTGGAAGCTATGGCTTTCATGTGGTGTAGCAGGCGTCCCAAAGAGCTGTGAACTCGGATGGAATGTCCATCACGTGGAATTTCTTTGGCACCATTTGGGTTTCGAACCCGAGTTCGAGTCACTTTGTCCCCGGGATGGGGCGAGACGAGTTGTCGTAGGCCTTGATAGTCAGGCGACGGAATCGGGTGGCTTTCATGGATGCGGAGAGCTCGCATCATGCTTTGAGAGGAGGACATTAACGGCTGACCCGTTATCTACCAATACTCAGGGAGTGATATGGTGTTGAGTTTGAGAGTGATGTACGAGCTTCGTTGTGCCCCAGGCGTCTCTCGGTAAGTCTTCGTCACGAACGTGATCATGCTGCCATACGGCGGGAGTCGTAGATCTCGTCTCTATCCGTAGAAGGAGAGTCATCCGACCATCCGTTTCTGTCTTCCTCTTGCGAGGTAAAGCCTTTCTTTGGAACCTCGGGGAGTGTGTTGAAATTTGCTGTGGCGGTTGCCGCCCTTGGTTAGCACATTGATCGAGTGCGTGCCAAGGCGACCTTGATCTTCCTTTGCGGTCCGAGCTCGGAAGGCTGGACAAATTGAATCTTGGGCGATCCCGCGGAGGTTAGGCTTCGGCGCGATAAGATTACCAAGATCCGAGGTATTCCGGTGTCCCAGGGGCACAATTCTGGTTTCGGCGGGACTTTTCGGCTTTCCCGCCTGTTTGCTCTAAAGGCTGCATGGCTGGAGGCAAGAAGGGTGGCTGGAGTACGACACGTAGTAGTCGAACCTCCCGGAGGGTTCTCCAAGTGTACCTACACTTGGTATCTCCGGCTTCGTATCTTTCTCTCGATTCTTTGTTGAGAGGATTTCTTCTTTTGTTTTCTCGGAGGATTGCTCGGACGGTTTCTCGGGACTCGTACTCCCGGGCGGCGGAGCGATCGCAAACATCGTAGGCGATGTGGACATTAGAGGAGGATTCAGGTGAAAGAGGCGGAGCGGTTACGTGGCACTCTTCTTGGGCACCCACTCAATGGAATTCACGCTGTTATTGTTCGGAAAGGGATTCCCGTGTATTGGGCCCACGGGGGCGCTCTAACTTGCCTTCTTCTATCAAGTTACGGATTTCGTATCGTAACCCCAAACAATTGTCGGTGGTATGGCCGTGATACGATGGAAGGCGCAGTATTTGCTCTTGTCCGCATTGGCTACGGGAACTTTGGGTTTTGTAATTGGCAACGGGCTTAAGGAGACCCTCCTTGATTAACCCTTCCAGCATCTTGCTCGGTGGCATGTCCAACTTGTCGAAGTGTACGACAGTAGCCACGAGTAGAACTGTTGCTTTGTGGGGCCCAGGTTTACATTACCCATTGTCCACGATGGGCGTAGTTGACGGACGTATCTTTCCCTTTGCCGGGCGGTGCGGGATTGAATGCAAGCGTTGAGCGGTATACGTATGTGCTGTGCGGTAGCCAACTTTTCCTTGAGATCCTTCTCGAACTGTGAGCCGGCATTGACCATGGCCCGGAGATGCAGGAAGAAATTGTGACTGATGAGAGTTACTGATGGACGGTCTTAAGCAGGACTTGAAGATCCGCATCTGTTCGTCTTTGGAGAGTGGCTCCATGATCTCGGAGAGTTTCCGGCTCCATCTCTTGTAGAATTCCCCAACACTTTCATCCGCTTTACTGCTCGGTGGTGATTAAGTCCTCGCTACTTGTTTCCCACTCTAAGTTGGATCTGTACCGTTCCAGGAAGATGTTACTGATCTGTTCCCAGGTGTGGCGATCCGCAGGCTTGACCCTCGAAACCATCGTAACGCTGAACTTTTGAGCGTATGCTTTGGAAGTGGTCGGCCATTTGCTTTGGAGGGTTGCTCCTTTTGCTCTCATGCCCAGAACGTAGGTGTCGACGTGCGTTTGAGGACATTCGGTTCCATCGAATCGGTCCATCTCTCAGAGCATTACGAACTTGGCGGGGAGGCGTGACCATTCTGGATCACACATTGTGGATTTAGAGGCGTTTCTGCTTTGGGGCTGCTTCCATGGTGGCTTTTTCCGAGTCTTTCATCTCTGCATTCGACCATCCGGAAAGCTAAGGTTGGAGTCCGGTGGTGGTTTGTGAGGCTCGGCTGGCCGGGTGCTTTACCACGTGAGCGGTAGTGATTGGAGGTGGAAGGCTTGGTATGAGAATATACGGGAGCACTTTTACGGCTGCATCGGGAGTTTGTCCCGGTGTTTAGGGATTCGTGTATAAGCCGACCCTTGGGACGAACCGGGAGGGTATTGAGGATATTGGCATCTGAGATGGTCGGCCCGGTCTTGTTGGTGATATTGAGTGATGGGTGCTGTCTTTGGCGACCAAAAGTGAGCCCGGGGTTGCCACGAGAGGTGGCAACATGGAGCCTAGGTCGAGTTTCGTTTCCTTGGTTGGAAGGCATCCGTAAGTTGGCGGGGAGGAACTTTGATTGAAGGTTTGGTGAAGCTGGTTTTGGGGGAATCGTCATCCTCGGCCGGGACAAAAGTACCATCTGGCTTGGGGATAGGCTGCTATACCACGCTCATTCGGAGAAGGCTGCCCGCTACGAAATTACTGCGATCTTCTTCTACGCACTCTTGTGAACCTCACAAGCCCGGATGGCTTCTTCCAATGTCATCATACGTTACCAGGTGGCGGGGTCACTTCCCCGGAAATCACGATTTCTCGGTGAGCTAGACATGTCGGAAATTACATTTGAGGGAGCGAGAGCAGAAAAGGCTAATGTCGGCCCATTTGCCCGTTCTTGTGATCTGGCAAGGCGGCGGCCGAGAAATACGAACCACTTTACGCTGTTTGCGAGGGGAATGAAAGGAAGGGTTTGGAGGCCCGGAAAAAGGGGATTTGGCTCAAGGTTTTCGGGCTTGTGCAATGTGCGATTTCTGGAGTTAAAGTTTACTTAAAGCACGTTTTCTCGAGTCTAATTGGTTTGGAAAAGAGCGTGTCTTCTTTTGCATAACTAATCCTAGAGCTCCTGTCGGTGGATCTCGTCACTACGCTTATAAACCCCTCAGTTTCCATTGTAGATCATCTTTCTC